>JARFJB010001834.1:1035000-1170000 GCA_036346205.1 Vesta saturnalis
CAAATTTGTCAATCAACGATACATTAAACATAATAAAATAAAAATGTTAACCAGTTAAAGATACGTTAAAATTAATAGAATACCGTCTGTCATGCTTTATCTACCAGGATCAAAGATACAAGCAGTGGCAGCAAACGTATTTATGCAGATTCTAGAAAAGGGGATATTGGAAACAGGAACAGATAAGCCAAAGTTACGTTACGTCGACGATAAATTTGTGATTTAAACACACGGAAAAGATAAACTGTAATACAAATTTCTAAAACATTTGAACAGCATGTACCGAAAGATATAAATCAAAATAAAAATGGAAAAAGAAAAGAAACTGCCGTTCCTAGAGGTACATGTGTTGAAGAAGAACAATGGAAACCTGGGACATGCAGTATATACGAAAAGTACATGTACAAACAGATATCTCAATGCAGAATCGCATCACCACCCAGTACAACTACAATCGATGGCAAAAACGTTAATAACAAGATCCAGACATCTAGCAAACACAAACAACGTGCACCAATGTAGAGTAGGTAACCTTAGAAAAGCACTGCTACAGGATGGTTTCACCGAAGGAAATATAGAAAGAACCGGAAAATTAACACAACCAGAAGACAATGCCAAGGAAAAACCGCTATCGCAAGTGTGTTTACCATGTATAAAAGGCATCACCGACATGATAAGTAAGATATTAAGGGAAAACAACATTGCAGCAATTTTGACTACCAACAGAAACATCGGAAATATTTTACAAATTAACCAAGAATAGAATTACACAAAGGGTGTACGAGATATTATACAGAAATTATCTACAAACGTACATAGGACAAACGAATAGACGTATCAATGTGGGAAGAAAGGAGCACTGCAACGCTGTGCAAAAGAACCAACCCACGTCATCATTCGTACAACATGTAAGCAGTACAGCACATTTAATTGATTTTGAAAACACATGGATGATATCCAACATACAATACAAAACATTGAATAATAAGGGAAGCAGTTAAAATTGAAAAACGCCCAGGAAACTTAAATACAAGAGACGATACACAAAGGCTACCGGATACTTAGAAAACAATGTTAAAGAAAATTATCACCAGGAAAATGGAGAAATCAACAAGAAAGAAGAAAGCGGCCAAACAGGAAGTGAAAGTGAAGGTGCACGATTTGCAAATACCAGCGACCAGCAATGAAGATAGCAGTTCAATTCGAATAACGAAAAGCAGAAGTAAAGTCACTTGAAAATGGTAGATACGATTCTACCGAAAGATCGTCCATTTGTCAAAATAGAGTAGGGAGGAGAAAAACGCGAGACAACATATATATATATATATATATATATATATATATATATATATATATATATATATGGAAGTCATTCAACAAAAATGTCAACGAACAGACGACATATTAAGTCTAGTGGAACAACAACTCAACAACAACTACTGGGATCAACGATACTAGCAAACGCCAGGAGCAACGATGGAATCACCACTACCGCCAGTAGTTATACTTAAGCAAGACTCTGAAACCAAGGCACTAGAATCAGCCCCGAAGAAACCAAAACTATGACTATGGCTATGGCTATCAAGCGATTAATGACTTTGCTAACAATTTAAATATTTTCTTAAAAGTTAGGGTGCCAAAAACTATAATCACAAATATTTCCGATTAAATATTAACCGTTGGTATATTTTTTCAATTATTTGGTTAAAAGGTGTACTAGGTGTGAAGTGGGCATGCATTACTTGATATCGAATATTTTCTGAAGGTTTAACAGTGCCAAAAGAATGTCATGTTCATAAACAGTTTTAACCGGAATACCAATCGTCGGTACAATATTGAGTACTATATATACGAATTAACCCTCCGACGGCGGAAACCGGGTCATAATTGACCCAAAGTTGTTATTTTTGTCAATAACTTTTTTATGCATTTATCTTTTGTTTTGAAATCTGAGATATTCCTCTATAATGTCATTTTACTACTTGTAGAAAATTTGAACATAATTTAATAGATAATGTCGTAGATAAGGGCACTGGGTCACTTTTGACCGGTTTCCGTGTAGGCGTAACTATTTTTAGAGATTCGAGACCGGCTCGTGCGCATGTTGAAATAATTAAAATGGCTGCTATCCTTTGATATATCGTGAAGTAGTGTTCTTTTATGCTTTGGCGTGGTAACATCTTGTCATTCCCGTACGTGCATGCTTGTAAATTCTTTCTATAAACGTGTTTAGTGAGCAGTAACAATGAACCCAAATAAAAGGGCTCTCACCGAAGCGAAATTATATGCAGAGTTGATTCGAGACGACGATGACGAACATATTGGCATATATCGCACCGGAAAATATGTAAGTTCAGCGACAACAGAATCAAGAAGTCTCAATATCTTATACAAAAGAAAAGGTCTAACTGCAAGCAGCACATCGGAAGCATTTTCTTTGTTTATTAGTAATGACATTATCGATATAATAGTACAATATGCTAATCAAAAGCCAGAGAGTCTGTTCACCAGGATGCCCGCGCCAGTAAATCTTGGCGGGACGTTGATCCAGACGAAATAAGAGCTTTTATTGGAATCCTCTTATTGGCAGGAAGATTTAGGGAAGTGAGAGAGAACAAATATTCTTTGTGGAATAAACATGTTGCTTTTTGCAGACCTATATATTCTGCAGCGATGACTCGTAATAGGTTCAAAGAAATTGTAAGATTCGTGCGTTTTGATGATTTAACAAGAAGGCTTCAGAGAAAACCTGAAGATAAGTTAGCTCCACTTGGAACAGTTGTCGATATTTTTGCGCTCAATTGTAGGAAATCTTATAAAACTTCTGCTATTGCGTGATAGATGTCCTCTTCAAGTATATATTCCCAGTAAACCTGGGAAGTACGGTATACAAATATGGGCTCTATGCGACGCCGATAACTTTTGCTGCTGCAATTTCGACATCTTCTTGGGTAAAATTGACGGCGTAGCTGAAGTAAATCATGGGCGAGTTGTGAAGCAGCTCACCGAATTTTGGAAGAACTCGGGGAGAAATATAACTACAGATAATTTTTTTACAGACATTTCGCTGTCTAAGGAATTGTTGAAAAATAAATTGATGATAGTTGGGACAATGCGAAAAAACAGAAAGGATCGTCCCAAATCCCTTGTCAATTTATCTGACCGAGGTGTTTACTCTTCAGAATTCCTTTTCACCACTACTCTCACCCTTGTATCATATATTCCAAAACCCCGCAAGTGCGTCGTATTACTGTCCAGTAATATCGTGTACTAGGAGAAGAAGCAAAGTTTAAGCCGGAGATAATCACATATTACAATAAAACTAAAAGTGGGGTCGATGCCTTAGACACACTGTGGCCGTTCTCCTTGTTCCTAAACTTTGTGGATGTAGCTGCGTACAATGCTTTAGTTAATTGGTACACAAAGAATCCAAATTGGGAAGGTGGTATGTCCATGAAGAAAAAAACGGAAATTATTCCTCAAACGTCTAGGAAAAGAATTAGTTGCCTCAAACATCGAACGTAGAGATGCAAAAATTGAAGAGGACAGCAGAGGGTATCATAAAGGTATTATAAAAGCAATGGAACAGTGTGGCAGGCGTATCCAGGAGAAGATGTCTGAATATACTCTTAAGTGGAAACAAGCGCGGTAGGTGCTCCTTATGCGTTAAATACCCAGATCATGGACAAACGGAAACAAACAATGTGTGCAATAAATGTAAGCAGTGATAAACCGAAAATGTAATTTAATTATTATGTTACTATTTTATACTAAGTTGTGGGTTATTTGCGTTTATGTTTTTACTATTTACAATATTTTTGAGTTACATTAAGAGTAAATCAGTTTGCAAACTACAAATTCATTATTTCTAACACTTGATCACTCCTCAGTAATTTCAAAACAATGCAGTTCTGCGAAGGGCCATTTTTGACCCATTTCCGCCGTTGGTGTTAGTAAAATTATTTCCGTCGTCGGAGGGTTAAGGTGCCAAAGACATGTTATGATCACAATTAGATCCAACCAAATACTAATTTTTCATTTATTTGGAATAAAGGCGTGTCAGGTGTGAAGTTGACACGCCTCCTTTG
This sequence comes from Vesta saturnalis, assembly GCA_036346205.1. NCBI lineage: Eukaryota > Metazoa > Arthropoda > Insecta > Coleoptera > Lampyridae > Vesta > Vesta saturnalis. The sequence continues at coordinate 1,039,089 of JARFJB010001834.1, forward strand.
ATATCGAATGTTTTCAGAAAGAATAGGACTGCAAAAATAATATTTTTCAATCCCAATACTAACCGTTAGTATAAGTTTCATTTGCACCGTTAAAAGGCACATCAGATGTGAAGTTGGCACGACTTTTTTTATATTGAGTACGTTCTAAAGATTGCCAAAAGCATGACATGATCATAAATAGTTGCAACCAAATACTGACTGTATACCTTTTTATTTGACTAAGACTGGTGTGAAGTTGGCTCGAATTTTTTGATATTGAGTATTTTCTGAAGAGTTGAATGCCAAAGTCACTGTATGATCACAAACAGTTCTAAACAAATACTAACTGTTGATATATATATATATATATATATATATATATATATATATATACAGAGTGTTTCCTAAATACGGTACATAACTTCAGGAGCGTATTCTGCCACTAAAATAAAGGCAACTTTGCTTATAAACTATGTCCCAAAAATGCTCCGTTAGGGAAGTATAGACGGTGAAAGTTTCATTGAAAAATTACAATTTTTTTAATATTTCTATAACCCCTTGAGACATTTCAATAAAATTTTGCAGTGTTGGAGCGTATTTTACGCTAAAACTGGTGGATTTATTATAATCAGTGGCGTGCAGGCAGGATAATCGTTGCACAATTTGAAAGAAAAAAAATGCGGTACACCACTGTTTCTAATCTTTCTCAATTTTTTTTTGGATTGTCTGTTCCATTTGGACGAAAAACTGGCTCTCGTCTTTTTTTCCTAAGACTAGTCGTTTTCGAGTAAAAAAATAAAAAAAACAATGTAGTGCTCCGTAATGTAATAACCAGTGTTCATGAATGAGTCTCGTGGCAAACTCATAATAAACCTATAAAGAAACTAAGCTTTTTTCATTGCTTTTAATTATTTTTAAACTGTCTTAACAATGTACAACAAAAAATTTATCTTAAATTGTAATGTATCGTAATTAAATGTTCATGAATGAATACAACACCATTTTTAATTTGTTTATTATTTAATTACAAATGGAAATCATAAAAGTAATCACCACTGACACAGAATTAAAGTAAATGTTGAAAATGGCCACCTTCTGATAAAACGCACGATTCCAATCATCTAATCAAAGACTGTCTCACTCGTTCAAAAACTACTGGAGTATTTCTTATGGCATTACAACTTTGAATTATTCGATTTCTTAAATCATTTTCATCTAATACAGGTGTTTTATACACGAGTGGCTTGAGGTGACCCCATAAATAAAAGTCCAAAGGATTCAGATTAGGACTACAAGATGGCCAAGCATGAGAACCTCCGCGACCTATCCAGCGATTAGGAAAAGTATTGTCGAGGTATTGACGTGCAACAAGGCTGAAATGAGCAGGGGCACCGTCGTGCATAAACCATAAATTAGCTCTCACCTGCAGAGGCACCTCTTCTAATAGAACGTTTAGTTCGTCGGCTGACTATACGAATTACCATTTAGTCGGGTGGGTAAAAAGTGTGGTCCAATAAGATGGTCACCAATAGTGCCTATCTATACATTTAGTGAAAATGTTTGCTGAAAGCGACCTTCTCTTAAGGCATGGGGATTTTCGTCCGCCCAAATATGTTCATTATGAAAGTTAATAATAGCTTCTCGCGAAAAAGTTGCCTCATCAGTAAATAAAACTGTACTCAAAAAAATGTTGTTTTGAGCCATTATATGGAGTATCCACCTACTAAAATTTAGGCTTGGTTGAAAATCGCGTGGCAACAGAGTTTGTACTCGTATATGGTACGAAAATAGTAGAGAAATTTTCAAAACTTTCCAAAGTCTTTGGACTTACTTGAAGCTGTTCTGGTACTAGTAGAAGGATTTTCTTATATTTCTCGTAGTATAACATCTTCTAGCACAGGCGTTGTTACTGTTCGAGGTCTACCAGGAACTTCCGACTTATGCTTAAAACTGCCGGTTTCACTCAATCTGGCGTGTAGCTTTCTAAATGTTTTAGCACATGGCTTTACTCTATTCGGATAACGTTCCTGATAAATTCGCCGAGCTTCTACTGCATTTACATTTGCTAGGCCATAAATGAAATGCATATGAGCCAATCCAACGTTAGTAAAGTTATTCATTTTATGTTTTGAATGCTTTACACAAAGATAAATACGGTGACAAGTAAAATGTCAACAATTTCACTACCAAACAGGCAACATATTCATATTCATACCTTCATACGAATAGTCCTTTTTTTTAAGGCTGAAGCCGTAGTATTAGACAAACAATTTTAAATAACTTTTTTGTTGTACATTGTTAAGACAGTTTAAAAATAATTCAAAGCAATGAAAAAACTTTAGTTTTTTTATAGGTTTATTATAAGTTTGCCACGAGACTCATTCATGAACAATGGTTATTACATCACGGAGCACTACAATGTTTTTTTATTTGTTTACTCGAAAACGACTAGTCTTAGGAAAAAAACATGAGAGCCATGTTTTCGTCCAAATAGAACAGACAATCCAAAAAAAATTGAGAAACATTAGAAACAATGGTGTACCGCATTTTTTCTTTAAAATTGTGCAATGATTATCCTGCCTGCACGCCACTGATTATAGTAAATCCGCCGGTTTTAGCGTAAAATACGCACCGTTGCTAACTCTAGAACACTGCAAAATTTTATTGAAATATCTCAAGTGGTTATGGAAATAAAAAAAAAGTTTTCAATGAAACTTTCACATCCTGTACTTCCGTAACGAAGCATTTTTGAAACATAGTTTATAAGCAAAGCTGCCTTTATTTTAGTGGCAGAATACGCTCCTGAAGTTATGTACCGTACTTAGGAAACACCCTGTATATATACAGGGTTGGGCAAATGTGTGGAAAACCCTTAGTTCTGGCTAAACTATGATTGCATCAAAAAAAGACCTTGACAAAAGTTAAGCCAAATTTTATGATCTATTCAGTGGCGTACTAGGATTTGCAGCAGCTACGCCAATGTTCGAGATATGACGTCATCGGTGGTTTTTTTTAAATGGGTGACCCTGTATATTTTCGCATTTTCAGATATACCGTTTTTATCCAATTATAATGATATATGGTTTGGTAGGTATGCGACTTGTCATTTTTTAAATATTAACTAAAATAATACAATGAAGAAGATACATATTATTTAGTAATTTTAATGAACTTTTGATTTACAACAAAAATTGAGCGCTTCATATTGAGAAAATATTCATAGTAAATGCTCAAATTGGAGACCTTCAGCACCTTGACAGTGTCCTATTCGGTCAGCAAAGGCTCTTACGGAGTTTTGAATGGCTTGCTGTGAGATTTCTTGCACAGCCACCCTAATCCGGTATTCCAGTTCTTCTAACGACTGAGGTTTGGTCTTATACACAATAGATTTTAAATGGCCCCATAGAAAATAGTGTAGATGACTTAAATCTGGCGAACGCGGTGGCCACTCAATATGTCCTCTTCGACCTATCCATCTCCCTGGAAATATTTCATTAAGATATTGACGCACATCAACTCTATAATGAGGGTGAGCTCCATCCTGTTGGTACCAAATTTCATTTGAGGGTCGTTCAGGATTATGCTGGTTCGGAAATAAACGAACTAATGCTGGAACAATTTGCTCCTGCAACAACTGTAAATACCGATTAACATTTAAATTGTCTCTCAAAAAGAATGGTCCAATTATGTGTCCTCTGATTATACCCGTCCATACATTTAATTTTTGAGGATATTGGGTGTGACCTTCTTCCATCCAGTGAGGATTGTGGTCAGACCAATAGCGACAGTTATGTCGATTGACAAAACCATTCAAATGAAATGTTCCTTCATCTGAAAAGACAATATTATTGAGAAAATTGCCATTCATTTCAATGTGATCCATCATTGACTGGCAAAACTGCATTCTTCTATCAGGATCATCTTCATTGAGTTCTTGTACTAAATGCATTTTATACGGATGGAGATGATTTGTGGACAATATCCTTCTTACCGATCTACCGCTAATATCGTGATGTAAGGCCAGTTTTGGTACTGAAGTTATCGGTTCTACTTGCACATCAAGAATAATATCAAGTGCCATATCTTCATTTGTAGCCGATTTACTTCGACCTGATTTTGGCCGATTTCTAACACTTCCAGTTTCGTGAAATTTCCGCACAATCTTCGAAACCGTTGATTGGGAAATGTGAGGATTTCTCTCCGGAAATGTTGCATTAAAAATAGCACATGCATCTTTTAAAGATCTCTGCCTGTCTCCAAATCCAACCATCATTAACAACGAAATACGCTCACGTTCAGTTAATTCAACCATGATTAGAAAACAATACTAATACTTTACACCGAAATTATCTGACGGAATTAACAGTAACTGACAATAATACAAAATATTTGAGCTATGTTACAGAAATAACCATGGCAACAACAAAAAAAACGAATATTTTTTATTAGATAGTACAGCGACAGCGATCTCTTATTTTATTATTTTATTTAATATTTAAAAAACGACAAGTCGTATACCTACCAAACCATATATCATTATAATTGGAGAAAAACGTTATATCTGAAAATGCGAAAATATACAGGGTCACCCATTTAAAAAAACAATCGATGACGTCATATCTCGAAAATTGGCGTAGCTGCTGCAAATTCTAGTACTCCACTGAATAGATCATAAAATTTACATTAACTTTTCTTAAGGTCTTTTTTTTTATACAATCAATATTTTAGCCAGAAATGAGGGGTTTCCACACATTTGCCCAACCCTGTATATATATATATATATATATATATATATATATATATATATATATATATATATATATATATATATATATATATATATATATATATACCGAGTGTCCCAATAAAATGTATACCCTCTTTAACAGTTCATAACAACCACACTTTTTTTTTCAGTTGTGACTGCTTAAAATAATGGCTGGAGTCAGACTAAACTTTGAGGAAAGAAAATTCATTCTAAAGTGCTACTGGAAGACTGAGAACGTAAGTGAAGTGCAAAGACGGTTTAGGATGGAGTTTCAACGAGATGCAACAACGAGACTCACAATTATTCGTTTGCGAGATAAGTTTGAGGAAGAAGGAACTGTTAAGGATGTCCATAAGAACCATTCCGGAAGACCACGATCATCCACCAGTCCCACAAGAGAAGAAGAAGTCATTCAGAGATTTCAGCAATCATCTAGAAATTCTGTCCGGCAAGCGGCTCGTGAGACAGGAGTTTCAAAATCGAGCGTCCATCGCATTTTGAAGCGTACCAAATGAAGAAGTTTTATTCCTAGATTAGTGCACGCTCTCAATGAAGATGATTATGACACCATATTTACACCACAAAACCAGCTACAATCGATGAGTTGAGAGCAGCTATTGAAATACCAATTGACATGATTAGGAATGTTTTGGATTCAATCAATCAGCGTTATCAACTGTGCATGGACCACAATGGCCAACAATTTGAACATTTTCGATAATTGACTAGTTTCTACATTTGTTAACATTATTTTCATTTTTGAAAGTTTTCTGTATTATAATAATTGTTAGTGTTATAGTCATTTAAAGAGTGTATACATTTTATTGGGACGCTCGGTATATATATATATATATATATATATATATATATATATATATATATATATATATATATATATTTTTTTTTTTTTCTTTTTTTTTTTTTGCCTACAAACTGTCTCAGGTGTGAAGTTGGCCCGTTTTCTTTGATATCTAATATTTCCAGGAAGTTTAAGAATGCGAAAAAAAATGTTAGGGTCATGAATAGTTTCAATCGGAATACTAACCTATGGTATAATTTTTCATTTGTGTGATTAAAAGGCATATCAGATGTGAGGTTGGCCCGACTTTTATGATTTTGTTTTTTAGTATTGAATACTTTCTGAAGAGGTGGGGATAAAAATTATTGATATCGAATATTTTCTTAAGGGTTGGTGGTGCGAGATTTCTACCTGAAATACAACCGATACAAACGGAATACAACAAAGATGTTTTTTACTGTTAATGGTGTACCTACTTCAAGGACCTAAAAAACAATGAGGACAAACATACTCAGAACTGTCTAAATATGCGCACCTTTTAATCATTTGTACCTGATGCCTATGCCATATACATACGTAACTACAACTTTGCACATTGGAAATACAATCAACTGATAAATAAATAGCAGTATTAGCACTCGATAACAAATATGAATGACCTGCATATAAAGATATGCTGTCAGATTTTTTGATAACTTATGGTCAACAACTGTGCTGGGCCTTGTCAGACGAGATCTTTGATTTATTTTAATAGGAATAGTCGGTAAGATATACCCAAATAGAATTAACGGAAACGTTGTAGTTTGCTTTCATAGTTCTCAACTGATAATGAAAATAGAATATCAAGGGTCCGCTTATCAAATATTACAGCAAATTATTTCCTATAACAAACTTTGTAATTTCTCTCCATCGTAACCGTTATTTACCGATAATGTAATCAATTGGAGAAAAATTTTTTTAATAATTTTGGCCTTAAAACCTATTAAATACACAATGAAACATAAACCACAAACCCGATATTGGCCAATATCAAAAGATCTAACACGGAAATAAGTTGATAAGGAAATGTATTTGTGTTCGTTAATTAAAGCAATTCAGACATAGTAGCCTTGTAAGTGAACGCGCATTAGAAATGGCTTTATCAAGAACAATTTTGATTTTAAGCATTTTTGCAATTATCCTTACAAATGGTTGACTTTCAGTTACAATTAACTACAAACTTATAATAATTGAATTTTTAGCCGATGAACAACCGGGAGGAACTGCGGAATCAGCACCATCCCAACCTTCTATAAAACCTTGTAAGACTTTTAGAAATTACTAACCAAAATTATACTAAATTTGTTTGTAGCTGAAGCTCCAATCCCAAAGTATAACGGACCAGAAGAACCAAAGCATCAAGGGCCAGAAGCGTCGGGTATTATTTTAATTTTCCAAAATTTTATATTACTTATTCATTTTTAGCTACCCACGAACCAGCTATGGCAAGCAACGCTGAAGGAACTGTTAACTCCTCTACATCTGCAATTAGTAAGTTATTGTCAGTTTCTCTATTTATGCAAACTTTTCTTTTTAGGCAATGTTTTAATAATATTTGCATCAAACATTCTAATGTTTAACATTATGAAACTTATCTTTTAATACATTAATTATTAAGTGTGATTACTCTATAATTGTTATTAAATTATTTTAGATAGGTTTGAATTATTTATTTACTTCCTGTTTTTACATTAGAGCTTTCACGTCTTTTAATCATATTTTACTACCCTATCGACCACAATTTTCCCTGTTAATTGTCATTTTTTAGTTAAGAAATTGATAATATAGAGGGTGGTCCGAAGTTTACTTTTCAAACTTTAAGAGGTCGTAGGGCAAAGCCGTCTCCATCTTACAAGCCGTGTTGTTAAAATTGGCAACGTCGCATCGCCACTCGGAAGTAGTCCGGCCATGAATATAGGTATCTACACGTCACACAAAAATTATTGTGGTATAATAAATAAATTTGGAATTATACAAAATTTTAATTGGACAATATGAATATAGGTACATAATAGTACAGAAATAAATGCAAAAGTAGATAATAATATAAAGGTAATTCAACACAATCACAATTTAATAAATAACTATTACTAACTACGTAAATAACTATTACACAAATATTGGATATAATTTATTTGTAAGTTTGAAATTTACACACGTTGGCTTTACTGGGACCATCAACGGCAGCATTTTTTGTATTAACACTATCATTTTTATTTTTTGTATAATTATTTAATAATATATCAGCAAATGTAGAACAGAACTTTTTAATTACATTTTTGTGAGATAAGCCGCAAATACAATCTTCAAACACTCCAAAGAAATTATTATCACTTAAACTTTTATCGTAAGTGCCATTAAAACTTTCTTATGATTACATGTTTTAACAAACAAGTTGAAATGAGAAACGTTTTTATTCTTTGAATTAACATCCCACCACTTATGCAAAACAAGCTGTTTCACGGTATTCGTCAATATTTTTTAAAGCGGCAATAGCTTTACAATGAAACACACGTTATGAACTAAAGAAACATTTTGTTCTTCCAAATTGCTAGGACATAAAGTTTTGGTATTTAATTTGAAAGCTTTTTTTATCAATAAATCTTTTTCGCCGTTATGCAATTGTCTTAGATCATTGAAAGAAGCTTTACGTATCACGTCAGGATTATCAAAATCAGGATATAAAAACGTACATAAATAATTTTGTAGATTCAGTCAGTTATTCCGCACATTTTTAAAAATATGTACGAAATCATACATGTGTTAAAAATAACCGGAAATTTGACAAACCTGGATTTTCGATGAAGTAATTATTATCACAAAAATTATTAAACATAAACGATTACTGTCTGCAATCATTGAAAAGTTGCTACAAAAATTGTTAAGTTATTTAGTTTTACACACGAAAACCATAGCATGCTATTGGAGAACGCGGTTGAATCGGACTACTTACGCTGTTGCCACATTTCTTACAGCACGGCTTGTAAGATAGAGACGGCTTTGCGAAGGGGGATTAAATAAAGTAGACAACCTCTTATGAAAATTTACTATATCTCGCTTAGTTTCGGAGAGGCAGGGCATTAAAATTCTTGAAATTTGCAAGTTCTCTTTAGCAATTCAAAAATTGCAGAAGGTACTGCCTTGAAATTTTAAGAATGGTTATTCTTCATTTTTCGCGAAATCTAGCCTTGATACTGCCTCCAGTAGCGTCGCCATGGCGTAGGAGAGCCAAATTTTTTAACTAAACTATGTTACGCCACTGCTTTGCGCAAGTAATTTTATTTTTTTTAAATTAAGTTTAATTTGGATGAGAAAAGATGTCTGAATTTTTTCATACAGCGTTTATTTTCGAGTAAAATAGTTATTTCTACTTTAGAGGATATGTCGATGTGGGGGCGGACGGATTTAATTCAAGTCTAGCAGTCTACTACAAATTATTATTAATCCTAGTAGTAGCCTGTAGTAACTATGGCAACAACAATGAAGCAGGGTTGTCAGTCAATATTTCATTTTGGCAATTTTTAAACTGTAGTTCTGTTGAGTAGGTACAAAAACGCCAAGGTTACTCAGTAATGAAGTTATCCAATTAGGAGACAGCCAAGCTACCATTTTTTTTTATTGAAACACATCGTAATTTTCTTGAAAGAGGATTGAGCGAGAATAGACAAAACAGAAATGAAAATCGACCAAACGAACACCGGAGAATTCTTCGAGCTTTTGATGGCAATTCAAGTTCTCGCAGGGCAGCACAACATTTAAGGTTATCAAGATCTATGGTGCAACGATAATTATATCGCGATCACAGAAAAGCCTATCAATTACATCCAGTCCAAAATTTGTGATCTAGTGATGCAGAGAAACGTTCGAATTATTGTGATATTTTGATAAACTATGTAGGTGAAAATCTTGAGTTCTTAAGAAAAATATTATGAACTGATGAGGCGACGTAGTAAACGTTGTACGAAAAAATTCAATAATATATTTTCTCTTCTAAATCAAACTTAATTTCAAAAACCATAAAATTATCTGTACAAAGCAGTGGCGTAGTATAGTTTAAGAAAAAATTAATTCTCCTATTTTATGGCGACGCTACTATAGACAATATCAAGCCCAGATTTCACGAAACAATAAAGGCTTATAAAGAATAACCACTTCTAAAATTTCAAGTCAGTGTCTTAAACAGTTTTTGAATTAAAAAAAAAACACCGTCTCTTCGAAACCAAGCGAAATATAAATAATGTTTAGAAGAGACATCCTAGTTGCTTTAAGCCCCTACATGACCTCTTAAAGTTTGAAAGGTAAACTTCGGACCACCCTGTATATTATTTTAGTGTATATACAGTGACCGGCAAAGAGCTTGCAACAAATAGAAAAATGTTTTATTATCAAGGTTTAAAAAAAAATGCTGCTTGGGATCGATTCAGTATACCCAATAACAAAAAAAGAATACTTTGACATATGTCACTTGACCACTGTCATGGCGGCACATTTAAACAATTCGCCTTAAATATGTAAACAGTGGGGCAAGATATTAATTTTTTGGTGTTTTCTGGAAATTAAAAAAAAATTAGTTTTTTCGCTTGGTTTATATAAAACAGAGTAAAAGTTACAGAAAAATCCCAGTGCAACAATTTCCCATTATTGTCTCGCTAAGAATTGGAAAAAAACCAAAAAAATATTAATATTTAGGCCCCTGACCTTGTTGCAATCACCTGTTGAAAACAAAAACTTTAAGTAAGAAATTTAGAATTATTATCAATTCCTTCTAAGTGTTTCATTCTTCTATTCTAAACTTAACTAAGCCAATATATTTTTTTTTTTGATTCTCTTGAATAACAAATAAAAATTGTATTAAAAAAATAATGTCAGTGTATTTTATTCAAGATTTTCATACTTTCTTCCAGGCCTTTGTAAAATGAATTCTGAAGCTACAAATTATCACTGAGAAACGTTGCAAACACTATAAACACAGAAAGCAATTAATAAGTGGACTACTTAAAGCTAATTAAACTCTATCTGACCGCCGTTCCGTTCCTTACATAACATGGTTCTTCAGCGCAGTTCTTTATACACATTTCTCAACATTTTCGGAGTTATTTGAGCTATGCAATCTTGAATGACATTTTGTAAGATTTCAGCATTTCTGAATGGCCGATGTTTGTATACCATATTTTTTAAATACGCCCATAACGGCGTAAGATCAGGCGACCTAGCTAGCTATGGATTTTGAGAAAAACGACCTATTCACCTTTGATAAAACCTTAGACCTAACCATGTTCTTACATCCAGTGTAGAATGAGTACCTGCTCAGTCTCTTCTTTGCAGTAATGGCATATTGTCCAAAACATTTAAGAGTTCTATCTGCAGAAATTGCAAATATCTTTCCGAATTATTTATCGAAAAGTTGTAGATACTGCACATTCACTTTACAACTGTATTGATCGTTACTTTCTATTACAAATTCCGGATTTTCAGTGGCCCACCACCGACAATTCTGCGAGCTAATAGTCCCGTTGGAAGAAAACGTAGCTTCGTCAGAGAATGTTACCTTTTTTTGGAAAACCTGCATCTTCCTCGACCATTCCTTGAAACCATGCACAATAGTCCAAACGGGCATCGTCATCACGATCCTTTAAGACGTGAACAAACTTTGGTTTAAGGATGGAACATGTTTCTTTTTAAAACCCTTCTGACTGACCTGTCTTCAATGGTTGTAGTACTGGAAATGTCACTCACCGATATCTGTGATGTTTCTAAACTGTTAAAAGTGTCTCTAAAGTACCTTCGTCCCCTGTTACCGACTTTTCATGAGAAATTTTGTACCGGTTTTCCACAGACTTCCAAAGAATTTTGTTATAATGCGCGACACTGTGGAATAATGAACCATTTTGTCTGGCTGTCTTGAATTGAATATTACTGCCATCTCCTGACACCGTCTTATACTTATCTCAGTAAATCAGCACCATTTCGATCTTTTAGGCCACTGACTAGAGGCATTATTGACACTTAACAATAATTACATCCAACAATAGGAACAAACAACAGTAAATGTAAACAATTAACGTAAATAAAACAAAAAACAGCAAAAATTGAAGAGTACAAAGTAAAAATCGCAATTTTGACAGGCATTAATAATAACATGAAAAATTGTAGTTTGACGTACCTCTGTACAGTTATGATTGTTGTAATTGTTTTTTGTTTAAAACATTCCATGCCGCCTAGATAAATTAATGAATTTTTGTTTTCTATGGATGATTGCAACAAGGATGAAAGTATAAAAATCTTGAATAAAATACATTGGCATTACTGTTTTTATAAAATTTTTATTTGTTATTCAAGCAAATTCAAAAAAAAATATTGGTTTAGTTAAGTTTCGAATGGATCGTTTAAAAGGAATTGAAAATAATTCTAAATTTCTTACTTAAAGCTTTTGTTTTCTATAGGTGAATACAACAAGGTCAGAGGCCTGAAAATTAATATTGTTCGTGTTTTCCAATTCCTTGCGAGATAATAAAGAGAAATTATTGCACTGGGATTTTTTTTGTAACTTTTAATCTGTTTTATGTAAACCAATCCAAAAAAAATTTTTCATTTCCGGAAAAGACCAAAAAATTGATATTTTTCAATCGTCATTGAATCCTTTTGAAAATTGACACAGACGTAAATGGATTCTGGACAACTTTTCGACCTTTTTATCTAACCCCACTTTTTACGTGTTTGCCGCCCTGACAGTGGTCAAGTGACATATATCAAAGTAATTTTTTTTTGTTATTGGGTATGATTGAAATATTAAAAATAAAATATTTTTCCATTTTTTGCTAATTCTTTGCCGGTCACTGTACACAACACGCTCGCACACACACGCACACACAACACACACACACACCACACACACACCACACACACGCACACGCACACGCAGACCCACACGCACACGCACACGCACGCGAACACACATAAGTCATGGCCGATCTTGGGGAAACTTTGTCAAACGTTGTAAAATGAGCGAATAAGTCGATTTAGCGTTAGTGAAAAAAAGTCAATTGCATAACCTTCTACTCTTTCATATGAATATGTAGATTGGAAGGTAAAAAATTTCAAAACCACCATTCTATAAAATATCAATAATACAATTTACGCATTTTCAGCCATGTTTAATTAATTTTTAGACTTAGATTAAGAGACTTCATAAGAAAAGTAACACTTAAATTTTACCTTCGAGATTTTTTCCCGCTAAATTACGCGTGATATCAAAAAATTGCATAGAACATAATTAATCAGTATGTTTAAGGCCGACATGTTAGTATTTCTGTCTTTAAAATATATAGCTGTTTCAGAAATATTTGATAAAAACCAAAAGATGCTCCCTAATAAGTATTAGTAATTATTAATTCAAACCGTGAAAGTTTACATTATCATAATAAGTTGTTATTTTAAAGGTTTTTTTATACCACATCAGTAAACATAGACACATCAAAATACAGTCTTATTGCGCTAGGTACCTCGTATAATCACTCCTCAACTATTTCTAGCCATAAACTTTGAAGGTTTACTCAATAATCCTCATCTGCTTATCTAAGAATGTTCTTAACCAAAATATTTGAAACTTTTGATAATTTACAAATGTTGAAAAGTATTCATTAACAGAAATAACTAAAATTGCCTTTAGTTTAATCTTGAAGTCACTATACTTTCAGAAAGGGCTACGTATGAGGTATGTTATACATTAATATTATTACTCCATTTATTTACGCACATACTTAAATTCTAATGTGCGCACACACACACGCGCGCACGCACACGCATGCGCACACACACACACACAACACACATACACATACAAACATAAAAAAAACACACATACACACACACACTCACACATACACATACACACGCATACACACACAGCCATCATCGCCGATCTTGACGAAATTTTGCCTCTTATATGATATTTCGTAATCAAAATCTGATTTTTGTTTTACTATTTTTTCGTAACAGTCAAATTTGTCTCGCATGGATTTGACAAATTCAACTAAACATATATATATATATATATATATATATATATATATATATAAATTACAAAATCGATGTTGATTTATTAACTTTAAAATTTATTATTGTTTTAAATACATAAATAAAGAGTTTGCCTCAAGTAGCATTTGAACCTACGAATGTTGTCTTTATGTATGTGAAACTGGTGTAAATTCCTTCAGCTTCGTTTCGAACTAGAGTATTTTCAGATTGATCATTTTCAATATGCTCAAGTGCAGTTTTTGTATAATATCAGTTTTCGCCTTTGGCTGTCTCGTCTCCTACAGACCAACGAATTTCACTTAAATTCTTCACAGATTTTGCATTTGTTGCCATGAAACTGCTCGATTTTTTTCAACTTGTTGATGCGGAAAAAATGTATGTATTGCGTACCACATTAAAAAACCAACTGCTAGCTGCATTTGTACCAAACAAATTTTATGAATGGGCAGCACACGTCACATAGCATGCCTTCGGATTTAATTGTGTTATACGAGTTTGTAAACCACTGTAAGCTCCCAACATGTTACTCGCGTTATCGTACGATTGTTCTCGATAATCAGAAACATCTATGGCCAGGATTTCGACAAAACATTAAAAACCGTTCAGCAGGTTCACCGAAATCATTTGCATACCTCACAACAAAAGAAAGCTGATCGATGTAAGCAATATTTGGATGCGAATCAATTGCATTCCCTACTGCAACTAATATACTCACTCAACACCTGATTTCGTTGGGAAATAAATCTTAATTTTTCGCAGGTTAATGCAAGCAAATCCTTTTGCTAGGTTGGTGTTAGTTTTATTTAGAAACATGAAGCAGTTGATTATATGAATTTCTAATTAATTGCTTATAATTTGGCAGATACAGTTTTGGGGAATTTTTGAAGCTGTTTTAAGCATTTCATTATTTGCTAAATAATTAAGTAATTTTGTAACGAATCTTTTACGTTCTTCGTTCATTTAGTTATAAAATATAAGAAAAAAGAGTTTTTTATTATCAATGATTTATAAGTATGTGGTAGGCAACTAAATTTGCATTTTGGTGTAACTTAAGTTGCATATCTTTCTAGGAGTTTATAGTTCTATATCTTTGACTTAATTCTTTGCGCAATGTTGTGTTCTTTAGGAAGCCATTTTTGGGTTTCAATCTAAATTTTGTGAAAAGTGCCATTGATTTAATGGTAAGATATATTTAACTCGTCTTATATTGGAATTTAAAACAGTTGCTCGTTGCAGGCACTTATTTGTTTTGCACATTTAATTCTATTTTAATTACCTTTTAATTCTACTTTTACGTACGTTTTGATTTTATGATTGCGTTTTGCTTTTAATGCAGATCTAAATTTTGATTACATTTTTTATTTGAACTTTCGAGAGAATGCAATAAACGGATTACTCAATTTCATGAAGATACATCTATAAGAAGGAAAATTCAACTTTTGGTATGGTTTACAACGTACAGCATTGTTATTACGATATGTTGCGCAATATTGGTGCAAAGATGACATCGCCTTTGGTTTACATTTCCGTAATCGTTTAGATACCAAACGTTATTAAAAAGTTTGTGTACAAAAAGTTTCGAACAGGTATTTATAACCATTATTTAGTAATTTAAGGCTATAACTAGTTTTTAAGATATATTTTATATAATTCTAATTTTAAATGTTAATAAACATAGTTTGTACATTTTGGTAAATTTTTATTGTAAACCTCGGTTTAGTTATTCCGGGCATAATTAAAAAATAACTTGGCGTACGAGATCATTTTTATTAGTATTACATGACAGTTTCTATATTGATGTTAAGTGGAAATAACACAGTATAAATTGTGGTAATTAAGCAAAACAAAAGATTGAACTGGCGTACTTTAATTTACCGACTGGGACAAAGGCATTATTTTTGGTGAATGGTTTGTATCTCTAGTTAGTTTAACGATTTGTTATGAGAACTTTACACCCATTTATTTACACACCTATTCATTTATTATTAAAACATATAATTATAATTTGTAGCAAGAAGGGTGGCTTCAGTAAGTATTTATTTATATGTTTAAGCAGTTCTCAAACCAACAACTTGAAATATTAGTTTAAAAGATCGCTCTTGAGATGTAGGTATTATTTCTAAATGGGAAAGTCAAAAGACTTGCCAAAAGAAAAAAGGGCTGCTATTGCAGCTTTATTGAAGAATACAAAGTACTGCCAAAGGGACATTGCATCAAGGTGCGAAGTACCACAGGCCTCAGTGCACCGAATCAATCAGAAATTAAATGCAAATCAGTTCACCAATGGTCGAAGGAGAAATTATGAAATAACAATTGGGATAAGCTGGGTACCCTGTGCCAATTTCTACAGTGAGGCGCAATCTGTACGACTTGCGTTTCAAATGTCGCGCGCCAAGATTAACACCAGTCAAGGTTGAAAAAAGGTTAACTTGGGAAAATGCCCATAAAAATTTAATCATTGATGGTTGTCGATTAGTAGGTTAATTTAAATCTGTTAATTTTTCATTTTATTTGCTTTTTTCTTATTACAGACATGCTTCAGTGATGAGTCAACGTTCCACATATTGGATGATAAATCACAGTTTGTCCGGCGTAGGCCAGGCGAAAACTATAATAATGACTGTATTATAAAAAACAATTAAACACCCCGTACCTGTAATGGTGTGGTCAGTAACAAAGGTAAGGATATGGGTCGTCTGTATGTAGTTGAAGGAATGATGCGACAAGAGAAGTATCGGAGGGTTTTGCATACCAAACTTCTTCCGCAGTTGCAGGAGTGGTTGGGCAATGGCAGGAAGGTATTCATTCATGATGGTGCACCTTGCCACATGACCAAACCAATTAAACATTTTTTAATGAACATCAAATCCTAGTTCTACCTTCGACAGGCAACTCACCCAATATGAACCCGGTCGAGAATGTTTGGGAATTTTTAGAAAAGGAACTGGCTAAAAAAATGTCACCACAAAAGTTCAGCTTATAAAAAGGATTCTTTACCATTGGAATCACAATGAAAACTTGGCAAAATAGCCCTAAACTGTATTGATAGTATGCCAAGGAGGGTGGATGAACTAGTCAAAGCAAGAGGAAGTTTAACTAAATATTTTTTTCAATAAATAATAATGTATAATATAACAACTGTTTATAAATCCCTCTGTATACTAGAATCATACCATTAAAAACAATTATATTAGTAAAACCACAAATTTAGCAAGTGAGTCTAATAATATGAACAGAGACTGTATTATTGAGTAATATTTTTTTACTATTTTATTTATCGCGAATTATAATTTTCATTGTTTTCCTATAAAATTATAATTGCAGTAGACGACAAGTGAGATACAGTCCACTGACAGGATTCCCTTATCGAGCAATATCTGCAGCTATAAAAACGCCGAATTCCGCTATTAATTCCAGTGACATCATGTATGTCCCGTTGTGCAATGAACCAATTCTTTCTCATGACTACTAAATGGAAAGCTCTATTTGCATTTTTACAAGTGCAGGAAGACTTTCACAAGTGGGTGAGATGAACCACATTGCCAAACCTGTTTTACAAATCGCGCCACCAGGTTCTCTGACAGGTGGCTGCACGATCGTTCATAGTTTGTTACATACGCGACACCATATCGGCTTTCAGTACACGATTTGAGAGTGAGCGAAGTATACAGATTTTTTATGATCCCGGGTAACAAACAAAGATTTTTCGTTTTTTTCAGATTACATCGACAAATATTTAGGTACGTAATGTCTTTTTATTGGTTGAATTATTGAATTAATGTAATTTCAAGAACGTAGTGTATTTTAGTCCTCGTATTTATCCAATGTCTACAAACACGTGATAATGCAAAAAAAGTTATGTTAGGGAGATTTGATCCATGAAGCGTGGGGGATCAGCGGTTCAACTCTCCCTCAGGTATATTTACCAGAGAGAGAATGCTTTTTTTTTGCTTCCAGGTTATAACGTCGATATCGTCATGCTATTTCAATACAACGTTCTACCCGCAAGGAAATCAACAAACGGGATTTGCAAAATGCTATTCAAGAAGTTAAATTTGGCATCTTTCTAAGAAAAATAGTAGTGAAATATGAAATCGATATGGGTACTTTACGTCGATATATTAAAAACGGAAAAAAGCTGCAAATGTTCGACGCAACGGGCAGATACAAAGCTGCTCAGATTTTGACAATACCAGAAGAAAAACGTTTAGTTGAATATCTGTTAAATTGTAGTAACATGAACTATAGTCGGACTCGAATACAAGCAATGAGCTTTTGAGTTTAATTCATTAAACTACAAGAAAATTCCATACAATTGGTCAAAAAAAAATTCAGCTGAAAAAGACATGTTCCGAGGATTTCTTCGTAGAAATGCGGAAATAAATCTGCGAACTCCTGAAGCAACTAGTTTGTCAAGAGCTGCCAGTTTCAACAAAAAAAATGTAAGCGATTTTTTTCAAAACTTAAAATCAGTTCCAAAAATTTAAGCCACAAAATATTTATAATTGCGATGACACCGAATGTACCATTGTCCAAGACTGCCCTAAGGTGCTAGTGAGCAATGAGTCCAAACAAGTGGTACAGGTTACATCTGCTGAGAAAGGAACTCTCGTTACTCTCTGTTTTGCAATAACACCATTTTTTATATTTTCTCGTGTGAAACATCGGGAAGATTTTGTGTCTAGTGGGCCAGAAGGGTCAGATGGTGATGCACACTCTACTGGGTGGATGACTACGAAGAGCTTCTTAAAATTTATGGAACATTTCAAGAAATATGGTTGTGCATCAAAAGAAAATCCTGTCTTGCTGATTCTCCACAATCACAAGAGTCATGCAAGCGTAAATGTAGTTAAATTTGCCAAAAACAATGGCATAACGTTAGACGTTTCTGTTTACACTTCGTTTAAATCAAGTTACAAGTGTTATCAACAACTGGATGCTGTCAAATCCTGGCAAAACTATAACAATTTATAACATTGCTGGTTTCATAAAAACTATAATGTCACAAACTTTAAATTAGTCAAACATCCTAGGTGGATTTAGGAGTTCCGGTATCCATCCATTCAATCCTGATATTTTCCGAGAAGAAGACTTCAAGTGTTCTACAGTAAGAGACATAAATTTATCGAACGATGGCGAATTACTTCCTAAAGATGTCACTGCGTCTCAAAACCGTCAAGCTCAATTTATCTTTTCCGCTGATACAGAAGGTCCATCATCCTTACAGCCCGATTTGCTTGTTTTTTCAACTCCGCCACTTCGTCAGGAGGTTGCGGTCATTGTTGAATCAGTTGTAATTGACCGAAGTAAGATTGATGTTGTTCCCCTAACTGATACGGGTGGTACTCCAAGAGCGTCATCCACTTGTCAGAAGATCACACTTGTAACTCCAGATATAACTATATCATACCCAAAAGCTGCACCCAGGAAGAATACAGGGCGCGGCAGTCAGACAGGAAAAACAAAAATTCTAACCCAAACCCCAGAAAAAGGCGCTCTAGACTCTCAGAGGGAGTGTGATATCTACAACGAAAAAAATTCGTCAGGGTAGTAAGAGCGAAACAGAGTGAGATCGTACCAAAAATGTTAGAGTCCAAATCAAAAAAAACTCAAGAAGGAGAAACCAAAAAAAAGAAATTTACAAAATCAGAAAATAAAAATAAATCAAGTAAAATATGTAAGAGCAAGATCAAAAACGCACTCAAACCAGTGAAAGTGAATCTGAAGACGAAAGTGTCATTCCTTATGCTGATAGTTCTAGTGATGGTTGGGAAAAAGATTTGGATGTAGGTAACCGGTGGTATTGTTTCGTATGCCAGAGAGAAGAAGTTTGACACATGAGACTCTATATTTTCTGCAAGAGATGTGTTCACGAAATATGTGTTGGATTGACCAATAAAGATGGAGACAATTTCATATGTCATGAATGCAAAACTTAAAGAGTGCCATTAAACAATTAATGTGATTTTGGATGTACTTTAAAACATTAGATGCTGATTATTAATTTATTTAGCTTAATTAGATACGGTTAAGTCTCCCCACTAATATGGTCAACTCTCCCATGTGTTGGAGAGATTTGAACCATAAATCAATTCTTTTTAATTAATAAAACTAAAGTTGATGGGTTAACAATAACTTTGATGTTATAAAATGATATCTAACTACCCAAGCTTTGTATAGGTTATGGAGCTGTCAACATTCAAGTTATGGTTGGAACTTTATGCATGATAGAGCAATAAGTACTTCAACTCTTCCGGACTCCCCCTACTATTCTGAGGACGTTCCTCCAGTATTTTATTTCAACGTCAACGTAATATTCATAGTGAACGCTTAGAGTTCCCAATTAGGTTTTTCTTACGCGTAATATATTTCAATTCACAATCTCTACGTAAACGTAAGTTCTCATGTATAGACAAAAGATTACCAATGTTTTTCGAACCTGATAGTCCATTGGTTGAAAAAGTAGTAGATGATTGGCCAAATAATTTACATGGTCCACTTAAAAGTTTTCTGGTAGATTGATTTTTTAAATACCTAGTTTTTGAGTCAATAATTAGTTTACTATTGGATAAATCGTTTTCTTTCTATTTTTTTAAAACCGCAACACAGAAGGACGTCGACTATAACGGCGTTAATGATCCACCCACTGGGTATGAGTAGACCTGAATTACACGATGTTCCAGCTTGTACAAAATCTGAAAAAATATTCATTATGTGAATCTTTAAAAAAATATACTTTTATCCAACATAGTTCAAGAATTAGGGTATTACTATGGTGAGTTTATAGTATATTGAGTATCAAGAACAGTAAAGGACGTTTACCGGTCGACGGCCTATACATAATTTTACGTTGGTAAGTAAAAGACGTCGGTAAGTAACCACTTACCGACGAGTTGGGCCTCGCAACCAGTAAACATATTCTACTGTCTTGGAAACAGATATGGCAAATAAACGAAAAAGCTCAATCGTGCAAAACATGTTTAATATTCCTTATATACACGTAGTGAGAGAATAAAACAGAGGTCATGGAAAGATTACATCTACTTATTAACATTACAATGTCATAGAAACCATTCAGTTTCTTTCTATGGGTCGGTAGAAAGATATGTGTGTCAAGAAATGATTTGTCAATTAAAACAATTAAAGTACCTATTTAAGGTGGAAAGTCCGATGTTGAGTAGAATTTAATACTAAACCCATGTGGAATCTTTACCCACAAAAGAAAGCTACGAACTTGCGGCTGATTGTTTTCCTTTGTGGGTAATATCGTATATTCCACACGTTTACTAAATAAGTATTAGCGTTGCTTTGTTTTGTTCTCAAATCTCAGTTACACTAGCAGTGGGAATAAAAAAATGATTTATGAGAAGACACTCTGTAACTTGGGGATACGATAGATCTGTTAGTAGTGGCGTTCTCTAGATTTCACCAAAAAAAGGTAGTAACAGTTCGCAATAACCTCAACCTCAACTTCCTATCTCATCCTATCTTCGCAATAACGACAGTGACTCACCTATATCACTACTGCGGTGTTCTATTTCTGGTTCTGTTTCAATAGTACTTTCTTGCTGTGATGATGATATTTCTATACTATCTTCTTGCTCTCTTCCATAAAACCTCAAATGACGATGGAGTTATTAGGAATGTCAAATGGGAATAATACTCGTTCACGTATAGACGATTTAAACGTCGACGCCCATATCTTGCAGGTACAGTTGGTAATCAGTATCACTTTGGTATGGTTAAGAAGTTAATTATTATGCTGCATTGCAATTGTAACGTGAATCGTAACATTTCTCTGCTACCGTTAATTTCCCACTGGAGCAATCTATTCAGCGTTTCTAAGTAAGCAACTCCAAACTGAAACAACGTCCTTATCATAAGCATGATTATTTAATAGTTACAGAAATTCATTATTCCTATTATTTTTTTTAACAGGCGTCAAGTGAAATAAATATTTTATACCTATATGTACGCAACATTTGGATTTTTGTTTGCGCGCCCTAAGCACATGCCTAACGTTCCTTACGAGAAATCCGACTGCGGGGGTGTATTTTACGACGGTCCCAACATGACTACTTGTTCTGTAATAAAGCTTCATTTCTTTAAATGTTCAAATTGAAATCGACCACTATACGAACAATTTCATACTGATTTCGATTCGATGTGGGTTTTTATTTTAAAAACCGCTGCCAAATTATCTGCCATAATGCTTTCTCATATATGTAAATAAATAACTTCAAAGCCTGAATTTGAGTCATATCGGTTTTTAAACACGATAATTCCCCATTTTGATCAGCCATTTTAAATTTTTTAATTTTGACAAATAATTTATTCTTAGCGATCTTAAAAACCGCCAATACCCAACTTTCGAAAAAATTTTGCACCCTAGAAACGGTGCACCACTGGCAGTTTTTTAAATTTTTTTATTTAGATAGTTTTACAAATTAACAAAGTTGCAAAATTGATCATTAGCCCACAATACCTGAATTTTAGGCATATCGATTTTTAAATACGATAATCCCCCATTTTTGATTCGCCATTTTGAATTTTTTAATTTTGACAAATGATTTACACTTAGCGATCTTAAAAACCCCCAGTACCCGACTTTCAAAAAAAATCCGTTGATAAATTAAATAAACATGATAAACCCCCATTTCTGATCCGCCATTTTGAATTTTTTGATTTTGAGAAATGATTAATTCTTAGGGATCTTAAACACCCTCAATGCTCGACTTTCAAAAAAAATCGGTTGGTAAATTAAAAAATGCACAATTTTGCACCCTAAAAACGGTACGCCACTGGTTATTATATATTTTCTTATTTTGAAATTATATAAAAAAGTATTCGTTTGTTATTTTAATAAAAAATAAAACACACACACGCGCGCGCCACGCACGCACGCGCACGCACGCACACACACACAGACTAAATTTTTTTCTAAACATGGCGTTTTTGTCGATAAAAGATTCAAAGATATCGAGCGCGCACACACATACGCACGCACGAGATCACCCACCCATACACGCACACACGCACCCATCCACCCATCCCACCCATCCACACCCACACACACGCACACACACACACACACACACACACACAAATTGTTTTTTTTAATATGTTTTTCGTTTTGTTTAGCCCACAAAACCTCGAGATACGTAAAAAAGGGTGTTTGAAAATTAAAACCGATTACATAACTTTCTCTTTATACGTACGTATCAAAAATACACATTTCCGTTGTCCATGCTTTTGTTGAACAATTATATCCTACAGCATTCTTTGTACTTGAAACTTGTAATTACGACCGTTGTCCTAAAATGTACCATTTTGGCACAATTAAGCGTTTTCTGGAAAATGCCCAGATAGGATAGTAAATTGTTGATCTTCAGTCAAGAAAGCCAAGATTTAAACAAAACCATAAACGGTACCTCGTCAAAGATATTTTCTTTGAGTTTGTCTTGACAATATTGACATATTATCAAATTAAATGTCAAGATTTAAATTATTTAAAGCATGCTCAGCTACCTCAGATTTCTCTGGCTAGCCTAATTTATAAAATTTCATACGTTCTTGACGTCTTGTGTCAAAGCTACGTTTTGTGGTTCTAATGTATACTTTTCCACAACCACAAGGTAACATACACTCTGGAAGATAATAATGGGTCTTTGGGTGACATTAAATGTTTTTTTTTTACTTTTCCTGCAGGTTTAAAAACAGTCCGAATGCTTGTTTAAGCTTTGTCCCTTTTATTTCATTTGGTTATGCGGCGGTGATTTGACCCGGCACGTTATGTACATATATTGTTTTTACTGTTATTATAATATAGATTTTACTATAAATTGAACTCAAATTTATTATCGTATTGCAGATTATAGAGAATAATATTTAATTAAAAAGAGCATAACCAACCGTTTTGCATATTATTGTGCCATTACCAGCAAGGTTATGTTGCTATTCTGTTTTCTTTTGTATCGATATTAATGTCTATTTTTTAAATAAGCAGAGAAGTTTAAAGGCAGATAGCGCCATAATGATGTTTAAATATTCCGATTTTGAAGTTTGTTGATTTAGGTAAGAATCACGATCCATTAATTTTTGAAATTGAGCCTAGAGTGGAGATTTGTTTCAACATCTCAAGCAATTCTTACATATATTACAACTTACTGATGACGATTACTGTAAATTCATATCGAATCATACAGGTACATTGGCATATAATATAAATACAAATACACCATTTAAAAACCCAAAAGCTAAAAATTTTAACTTTCAGTGTTATTTATCGAATATGTCGGATTTATTGAGAAAACTAACTTTTAGGTGAATTATTACATAAGTTATTTTGAAGAGGAGTGAATCGGTTCGACTGAATTTAGAAGTGAGTGAACAAGTGGCATATAGTAACGCCGGGGAGAGGTGTCTCATGGCGGACTCGGTGAAATGCATCTGTTTCTCTTTATCTTAATGCGAAGTTTCCACTTAAAGAAAGACGGGTTATAATATATACGTCTGGTATATATTTTGAATGCAGGACTTAAAAACGTATGTCGATTCTAAAGCCAAAGCGTATAATCGCATCATGTTTTGTAGTTATAATAATTTATCTTTCGCTTCGTAATTTATTACTTTCCATTGCATTTGTAAACAACAGTTTTTTCCAAATATTAATATTCACTATTACGTAGTAAGTTTATAATGCAAAATGTATTTCCAATTGATTGAATGCATTTATTTATTTTGCAGCAAATAATGATGTCATTAAAAGGTAAATCTTTGAAAAGCCAAACTCAAGTAATGTTAATGAATATACTGCATTATTTAGAGATGGAACGCGATAACGGGGGGCCAAGTTTACCTTTAACTTCCATTATCCAGGTACGCTAATAATTTTCAGTATTTAAATTTAACAGCACGGCTTAAATTTGAAAACAAACCTAGAAACATTTACGATGTTTTGTTTTGAATTTCGGCTTAGCGCTTTATTTGGCGTGCACACTCGTAGTTTGTCTCTATTTCGTTCTAACACACAATATTTGGAAATAGAGAGAATGGAATGCTACATTATCGTCGCTACGGGTGGTGAACTAAGACGGACACTATACGTTTAAAACATCTGTATATTGTGTCAGGTGTGCTAGTAATAGAGTAATATTTGTTTTAGACGTCTCTTTAAAGACTAAATTGTCTGTTGTAATCCTTTGACGGTGGTATTCAAAAGTTTATTTCAGGTGTTCGTAACTAACAACTAAATACGTTATAATCCTTCAATTTATAAAAAAAAATTAAAACGTAATTGAGAGATGTAATTATTCTTATTCTTATAAACAAAATTAGCTTATAATGAACTACTTTTTAAATAAGTACATTAAAGAATGTGGGTCATTAATATATCATTATTTTACACAGTGTAGCAAACTCTACAAATATGTATGCAAATAATTTAATTTCATTCAAACCATTTATAATTTTAAATTTCGGTATTTTTGCAATAAATAAATACTACAAGTAATAACTGTAAATAAGCATGTAGTTTAATATGCAGTTTTAATTAGAAGCATATAATATTTACATAAAAAAAACTTTTTTTTTACAATTAGAGTAGGAGAAATTAACAAAAAGGATCCAATTCACAATTTAATTTGTAACACTGTGTTCTTAATATTAACAAGATTTTATTGAGAATTAAAGAAAAGTGTACGTAGACTTAAAATCAAAACATCAACCACCACTGTCATCTGAAGTATCGCCATTAATACAAATTATCAATGCTTCTACTGTTATATCTAACACCTTTTGACGTGACCACCATTGAGATATAATTTTTTCTGTATGTGTAATAGTTTTTTTTCACACTTCTCTATCACATTGTTTCAAACCCTCATTTGTAATACAGCGGCATCAGAGTAACCTTGTCTACCCATGTGCTTATAACATGATTTACAGATACCCCAAATATTTTCAATAGCATTAAATTGGCAATGATACAGAGGTAGTCAAAGCACGAAATGACCAGATTCGTTAATAATGTCATCTACAACGTACCGCTTCAGTTGTCTATGTTGTTTAGCAAGGTTCAACAAATCTACCTTTAAATCCGTGTCAGCAAAAGAAATTTTTTTGTTGTTAACCAGTTTCACAACTCTTTCTTTTTCCATATACTCGAAGGCGTTTTCTCTATAAACCGAGAATAATATGATGCATTGTCCAAAATGATTAATTACGGTTCCTGTAGGTTAGGCAATAGATGTTGCAGCGTCCATATTGTCGTGGTAATCACTAGATTTTGATTTTGCCGCAAAAACTAAACTACAGTTTTTAATAAAACCTTATTCATTACCAGCGTGTAAAATGATAAATCTTTTCCCACTACTTAACACTCCCCATTTTTTACACTTTTTGGTGTGTCGTCTTGCCAAGATCTCTTCTGTGATCCCCTAGAAAAGATCCACGTTTCGTCTATAAATACCATCTGAAGTAGTGAAGCCGATTGCATATTTTCATAGTATTTTTTTAGGAACTGGACCCGTGCTGACGCCACATTTGACTTTTCACAAAGTGCTCTGGGATTGCAGTTTTGTTTATATTTAAAGCCAATACTATGTAAAATCTTACTTATAGTTGGTCTGGATGCTGTCAGTAACCCTTCTTCTTGTAATATATTACTAATTATCTCCAATGTAGCCACTTCCTTTTGGGAATACATGTCATAAATTATGTCTCTTATGGTACGTTTTAGCCCTTCTTATATATCATCACTTTTATACTTAGTTCGTGGTATTCTGATAGTATTTGACATTGAAATGTTCCGCTTTTTACTCTCGACGATTTTGTGTAACGTATTGAGGCTAATTTTTAAAGCTTCTGCGGTTCTTTTGCTCACTGCATCAACATTACACAGAGGACCAACATTATCCTTTTCGTGACAAAAATACTCATACACATTAAACACGAGTTCATGGCAACGTTCGTTTAAAAACTTTCCTGGCGTTTCACGGTTGTTACAACAAGAGTATACAAACAGTACTAACGCAAATTGAAATTTGTAGATATTACTCCATTGTGTTAAATAATGATATATTAATGACCCTACATTCTTTAATGAACTTATTTAGAAAGTAGTTAATTATAAGGTAATTTTGTAGTTGAAAAATATCACGAAAATGATTTACCATATTGTATTCAACTTAATAACATAATTAAATTCCAATTATGTTTATAAAAATAAATTACATCATTGTATTTTCCATTATGTTTTAATTTTTTTTATATAAATTTAATGAATATAACATATTTTGCTGTTAGTTACAAACACGCGAAATAAACTTTTGAATACCACTGTCAAAGGATTACAACATACAATTTAATCTTTAAAGAGACGCCTAAAACAGATGTTTTAAAAGTGTAGTGTCCATCTTAGTTCACCGCCCGTAGCGACGACAATGTAGCATTCTATTCTCTCTATTTCCAAATATTGTGTATTAGAACGAAGTAGATACAAACTATGAGTATGCACGTCAAATAAAGCACTAAGCCGAAATTCGCAATCGTTCATTTTACGGACTATGGCGCCATAGTGACGTGCATATGTTCCCATTGATGGCTTTTGGGTAAGTTACAACTAGCGTCTTATTAAATTGAAAAATTAGGTAAGAGGCACGATCCTTCCCACTGAGCTAGGCCAGAAACATGCACTTTAAATACGGGATGGTGTTCTAGTGAGCGTTATACCCGCAACAGCGTAACAAAAATAGCCTGCGCTTCGGACACAGTCTCACAATAATCAGTATTGGTACCAACCAAAAAAGGCATGATCGGAGGCATTAACTTGCCGTATTGTTTTCCGCTAAGCGTAATAAGGGGTAATGTAGCTATTTATTTCTTGTTTTGGTATGTATATAAGTTTACATATGATTACCGAGGAAAGCCAGCTGGTATTCCGCATTGTTTACGTTACGATTTTAGTACTTTCACCGGACATTTCTGTTGGTAAATTTTGGTTATGGGTGGTTATGGGGCGTCAAATTAATTCTGTTTTTGCAGATTGCACAAAATAATTTGAATTGAAATACCCCACCAAGAGCATAACCAACCATTTTGAGTATTATTGTGCCAATACCAGCAACGTCATGTTGCTATTCTTTTTTTTTTAATCGATATTAATGCCAATTTTTCAAATTTGATAAACAAGTCAAGTAGAGAACGATACCAATCTGTTATTAATCGAATTTTTCGAATTTATTGAGAAACCTTAAAGCTTTCAGGTGAGTTATTACGTAAGTTATTTTGATAAGAAGTTAGTCGGTTCGACCGAATTTAGGAGTGAACAATTAACATTCCTGCTTTATGTAAAAAATTAACCCCGTTTATGACGTTATCCTCTAAGAAACTTAAAGGCAGGTAGCTCCATAATGACGTTTATGTATTGCGATTGATGGCTTTTGGGTGAGATACAACCAGCGTCTTATTGATTTGTAGATTTAAGTAAGAATCACGATCCATCCTACCGCACTATTTCGGAAACATGCACTTTAAGTGCGGGATGGTGTTTTAGTGAGCATTATGTCCGCAACAGTGTAACAGAAATAGCCTGCTCTCCGCACACAGTCGCAATAATCAGTATTGACCAAAAAAAAAGTATGATTAGAAGCATTAACTTACCGGATTGTTTTGGTCATTAAGAGTAACAAGGGGTAACGTAGCTGTTTATTTCTTGTTATGGCAGACGTGTTTAAGTGTATACATAATTATCGAGGAAAGCCAGCTGGTATTCTGCATTGTTTACGTTACGTATTTAGTGCTCTGACCAGGAATTGCCTTTTGTTTATTTTGGTTATGCGGCGGTTCGGTGCCTTTGCCCAACAGTTTAAGTACATATATTGTTTTTTTTTTAATATAGGATTCTATTATAGATCTAAGCCATTTACGTTATCGTTCCGCAAATTGTAGAAAATAATATTCAATTGAAGTATCGCAACTTTTAGTGTTATTTATCAAATATTTCGGATTTATTGAAAAAGCTTGAAGCTTTCAGGCGAGTTATTACATAAGCTATTTATAAGAGAAGTTCGTCAGAATTTAGAAGTGAGTGAACAATTGACGTTGCTGCTTTATCTGAAAAATTAACCGTGCTTATGACATTA
Source organism: Vesta saturnalis (assembly GCA_036346205.1). Classification (NCBI taxonomy): domain Eukaryota; kingdom Metazoa; phylum Arthropoda; class Insecta; order Coleoptera; family Lampyridae; genus Vesta; species Vesta saturnalis. Next base: position 1,067,854 of record JARFJB010001834.1, read on the forward strand.
TCTCCTAAGAAATTTAACGGCAAGTAGCGCCACAGTGACGTTTACACATTCCGATTGATAACTTTTGGGTAAGGTACAACCAACGTCTTATTAATTTGTAGATTTAAGTAATAATCACGGTCCATCCCACTGCGCTAGGTCTGAAACATGCATTTTAAGTGCGGGTCGGTGTTCTAGTGAGCATTATGTACCCAACACGCAGCTTCACAATAAGCAGTATGGCACCAAGTAAAAAAAAATATGATTATAGGTATTGACTAACCGTATTGTTTACGTCGTTAAGTAAGGGGTAATATGGATGTTTACTTCTTGACGTGCAGACCTGTTTAAGTTTACACATGATTACCGAGGAAAGTCAGCTCGCATTCCGCATTGTTTACGTTACGTGTTTAGTGCTTTGACCTAGCATTCTCTTTAATCTTGCTTAGAGCTTTTACACACAAGCGCGCGCGCACGCACGCACTCACTCACGCGCAAACGCATATATATATATATATATATATATATATATATATATATATATATATATAAAACTACAGCATCCTTAGATCAAATGGGATCGATAAACCAAACATTTTTTAGTACAAATGTGGTTCCTGAAAAACTTACAGCTCTTTAAATTTAAAAATACTTTTCTTGCTTACGGCTTTTACACACGCGCCCGCACGCACGCACGACTCACTCACGCGCACACGCATATATATATATATATATATATATATATATATATATACAGGGTGTCCCAAAAGGACACAACTTAACTACAACATCCTTAGGTCAAATGGGATCGATAAACCAAACATGCTTTAGTACAAATGTGGTTCCTGAAGAAGTTACAGCTCTTTAAATTTAAAAAATACTTTTAACATTGGGTATATTTCAGAAATGACATGATGTATCAAGCTGAAAATTGGAACACGTCCACTTCTGGGGAAGTTGAATATTCTTAGTTTATGAGCCATACTGCATATTGTAGAAGGCACTGTCGACAGATTTTTTTCGTATGTTTCTGTGATATTTTTCTTATGATTAACACTTTCATTTCTGCGGGTAAAGTTTATGATGGAGAAACTAATTTTACATAAAAAATGTGCACTTATTGCATATCCACAAAATGTACCGTTTTCAAGAAAAACGCATCTAAACATTTTTCACTAATTTAAAGCTTTTCACGAAATACGATTGTATCAAGTTACCAATTGTCACACTAATATTAATGCATTTGTTACATTATTTGCCAGTTGTAATCTGTCAGGTATTTTATATTCAACCATTTTATTGTTGTTCTACAATTATTATCGAGTTTATTGTTGTTCTTAAAGTTTCCGTTCATTTTTCTTGTTCCCGCTCTGAATACTTCTTCTTTTATTGTAAAATGCCCCATTAGAATGTATTTTCTAACTCTGAGATGGCCGATAAGGTTGCGACTTATTGCTAAGACCAATTTAATGCAGGAGATGCAGCAAGAAGGTATAATGAATTGTACCCGAATCGTCGCAAACCCAACAGAAAATTATTTCAAGCTTTATTTTAACGATTAAAAGAACATGGGAACTTTAAAGCGAGATACCATGTTGGACGTCCAACTTCTCTACCCGTGAGAGAAGAAGAAGATATTTTACGTCGAGTTGAAAATCCTGAAATCAGTATTCGGCAGTTATCTGAAATTACAGCTGTACCCCGGGCGTCCATACATAGAGTTCTTCGTACACAACTTCTGCATCGGTATCATTTATATGTACAGGAGTTGTTGCCGACTGATTTCCCACTAAGATTGAATTTTTGTCACCGATTGCGTAATAAAGAAAATAATGTCCCGACATTTTTTAATCGTGTGCTCTTTATCGATGAGGCAACCTTTACCCGTCGAGACATAATTAATACTCGCTATTCTTATACATGGAGTGAAGACAATCCCCGTATAGCTAGAACGATGCATTTTCAGCACGAATTTTCAATTATTCTTTAATAGGACCATGTGAACTTCCTACTCGGTTGAATGCAGAATCATATCTCAACTTTTTGAAAAATACTTTGCCCACCTTACTAGAAGATGTTCCGCTTAATTTTAGAAACAATATGTGGTTTATGCATGATGGTACTCCTGCTCATTATACTCGAAATAAATAATCAATTTCGACAACAATGGATTGGACGTGGGAGTCATCATCTCTGTCCACCGCGAAGTCCAGATCTCAATCCGTTAAATTTTTCCTTATGGGGTCATATGAAATCCATTGTTTGTAAACAAGCAAACGGCAATAGAATGGAATTGGCAAGAATAATTCGAGAAGCTGGAAATGAGATTAGAAATAATGTTCAGTCTTTCTTCCGTGTTAGACAAAATCTTTTGTAAATAACCAATAAAATCTAATACCTACTTAATTCAATATAATTTTTATTAGAAAGTGCATTAATATTACTTGAAAGCTTTAAATTGGTGGATTAAAACCTTTAGATGCGTTTTTCTTGAAAACGGTACATTTTGTGGATATGAAACAAGCACACCTTTTTTTATGTAAAATTAGTTTCTCCATCATAAACTTTACTCACAGAAACAAGTGTTGATCATAAATGACGTTAGCCCTGCTTTCAAAGAAGATACCAATTAAAAAATCGGGAGGGCGGGTTTCAACATTATGGTTATCCATCTCATTTTGGTGTAGATGTTAGAACCTATTTAAATGACGCTTTTCCTAATCATTGGGTCGGTCGGAGTGACACTATTAACTGGCCGGTGCGATCTCCCGATTTAGCACCTTGTGATAAAACTCTCCACCTAAAAATTAATGTTTTGGGAGAGGTATTTTTTGCCGAATGTTCACTTATTAATGACCAAGTTAGAAACACGTTTGATGATCAAGTGGGATGTTGTTCGCATGAAAATGGAGGACTGTTTGAGTAGTTGTAATAATAGATCTCCGCATACTAATAAATAAAAAAACTTTGATATATCTTGGCAGATCATATTTTCTGAATGTTTAAAGTATTTACTAAATTACTTTATTTTAATTTCAAAAAGCAGTTATTTAAGAAGTATTTGGTATTAGAAGACTCAGAACATAATCCTCTGTCGACAGGCACCGTTACCTCTCTTCTAGAGGAATCTAGGAGAAATTTATTTTTATTTTAACTTAACCTTCACGCCATTCCCTTGCGGGGTAGGCAAAACAATCCCTGCCTCTTATTTACTTCTTATTCACATCTTTCTCCATGCGTTCCTCCTATCATAGATTCTACTACATTCAGCCAAGTTTTACGCGGCCTACCAGGCCCGGCCTTTCCCCTAACCTCACCCACATATATTTGTTTCGCTAAATCTTGCGTTGTTCATTCTCTCAATGTGACCAGACCAACGTACTGTACAACTTTTATATCTATCCATCATCGTCCTTTCCTCGCCACACTCCGTCATTATGCATTCATTTTTTATCTTGTCCCTACTCGTTTTACCACATGCGCTTCTCAGGAATCTCATACCCACGGCATTTATTTTTCCTTCGCGCTTTTTTTGATATACCCATGTCTCACTTCCATACAGTACTGACGGGACGAACACGCCATTATAGATTGCTCGTTTCGCAGCTAGGCTCGTGCCTTCATTTCTCATTATCGTCCACATACTTCCAATCACTTTCCTTCCAGCATTGACCCTTCGTCCAATCTCGCTCTCAATTGCACCATCTGCAGTAAACATCTACCGAGATATAAAAGCTCGTCCACTTGCTCCACAATTTCTTCTTGCAGAGTAAATACTCTACTCTCCTTGCCACCGTCCCAATTGAACACCACAATCGTAGTTTTGTTCACGTTTACCTTTAGATCCATGCTCTCACAGACTGTATCAAACTTTCATTTAATATTTCCCACAGATTCTCCCTATTCACTCTGTCATATGCTTTCTCCAGATCTACAAACGCACAGTACAACTTCCTTTTTACCTTTAAACACTTTTCGATCACCTGCTGGAGAGCAACCATCTGATCGACACATCCTCTCCCTATCATGAAGCCACCTTGCACATCCCACATCTTATTTTGTGTAGTTTCTCGTACTCTATCAATCAGTATTCTTCCAAATACTTTACCAGGCACGCTCAGCAAGCTTATTCCTCTGTAGTTCTTACAATCAGTCTTGTTCCCCTTACCCTTATACAATGGTAGGTACAATGATCGCGCTCTTCCAATCACTCGGCACTTTTCCACACATAAGGCATACGTTGAATAATTCACACAATCTTCGTATAAGCTTTGCACCACAATACTTGAGCATTTCACCAGTGATTTCATCTACGCCTGCTCTCTTGCCGTTTTTCAACCTTCCTACCGTTTTCTCTACCTCATTTATTCCAATATCCTTCTCAGTTTCATTCATCATTTCTTCTATATTCTCCTTATTAAACCCTCCATTCTTACTTTCCTCCCTTCTGTACAGCTATCCGAAATATTCTTGCCAGCATTTCCTCATTTCACAATCGTCCCATACTGTTTCGTTTTTAGCATTCATCACTCCTGCAGCGTTCTGTTTTGGGCCACGTTTTGTATTTTTAACCCATTTCCAGAAGTTTTTTGTTTCCCTCAAAATCATTCTGCATTTTCTCTCCTTCCACAGCCATCACTTCCTCTTTACTTATTTTCACTGCCTCCTTTGCTTCTTTGTTTCTTAATCTGTACACCTCATACAATCGCTTCTTCTCAGTTTCATTTTTTGCAGCAATCATTGCCATGTACGCATCTTTTTTCTTACATACTGCCTTTTTTTTTACCGCTTCATTCCACCAAGCACATTTTTTCTGTCTACCTACAGTCACTCTTCCACATATTCGCACGGCACAATTGACAACAGAGTTTTTGAAGCTTATCCATGCACTTTCAACATCAGTGTCTTTTATTTGTTCGTTCCACACTGTTTCATTCACATTCAACTCTTTACTCACAACATCTGCGTATTTCATACTCGCACCATTATCCCCTAGTTGTCACTACGTTTGCTTTTCTTCTCCAGACCCACTTTTGCCCTAAACACACTTTATTTTAATATAGGATTTTTTGATAAATTTAATTCAATTCATTACCATATTGTAGATTGTGAAAAATAATATTCATTTGATATATCGTACCAACCATTTTTAATATTATTGTGCCATTACTAAATGTCATGTTGATATTCAGTTTCTTTGTATCGATATTAATGCCTATTTTTGAATTTAATTAATCAATTCACGTAAAAATACCAATTTGATGGTAACTTTTAGTGTTATTTAAACCTTAAAGCTTTCAAGGAGTTATTATGCAAGTTGCTTAAGGATAAGTTTAAAGGTTCGATCGAATTTAGTGATTAGTGAACAATTGGAATTCCTCCTTTATGTGAAAAATTATATGGTGTTTATGACGTTATTCCCTAATATATTTAAAAGCAGGTAGCACCATAGTGACGTTTATATATTCCAATTGATGACCTTTGGGTGAGTTATAATGAGAGTCTTGTTAATTTGTAGATTTAGGTAATAATCGTGGCCTATCCCACTGAGCTAAGGAGGGACCATGTATTTTAAGTACACACTAGTATTCTAATAAACAGTAGGCCCGTAACAATGTAAAGAACAATCGGAGGTATTCTCTCACAGGCTATTGGCACCAACCAAAAAAAGTATAATTAGAAGCATCAAAATTACAAATTTTATTTACAAAAAATCTTCAAAAATAATATAAGTAAAGCTTATACCAGAATATTTGAATTGCAAGTCAATACTCTGTAATAAATCTACATGCATCTTACAACAATCATAACAAAAATAAGGCTTTGTTTTTATACATAAAATTCGATTACGATTATAATAGTAGATCACATTCAATCACTGCCCATACAAATATTAACCTAATAAGTGAATATCATCAACTTTCACGTTAAATAAAATGAAATAAAAGGGTGTCATTCAAAAAAATCGCTGCTACAGTCATAAACGGAATGTAAAATACAAAAGTGATTAATCGTATCATGACAATGGTAAATTAAACTGGAAGATTTGAATTATTTGTCACATTTGAAGAATCACTATTCATATTTTCTACAGCTTCATTATAACTAGGTGGTAAGTCACTAGAATTAACATCGTTATAATCAGGTGGGGCATCACCTTCTACCAGTGGGTTATTATTATTATTTGTATTTTCTTCTCTAGTACCCGTAAATCTTTGAATAACTAAAACTGATAAACGGCTTTGTATAATACAACTTGCTGATGGATTTGTACGTCTCCGATGCGTGCATATTTCATGAGTACAATCAGGTGAACTTAACTGTTGCCATGGAACACTGGATTGATTACGAAGGTAATAACAGAGCCTCACAAAACCTAACACAATTAGAATTGTCACTGGAACTAAAAATATGATTAGAAAAATTTTTTTTCTGATTGTTTCTTACCAATGTATATTGATTGTTTAAAATGGGTGTAGGTGGAATTCCGGGTAGTCTGTTTTAAAAACTCAACTGAAAAATAATCTTTTATAATAATTATATTAGAGAGTGAAAATTACCTTCTTTTGATGTATCTATATCCACATTTGCAAATTCGATATATGGGGGAACCGTATTTACTTTAGGTATTTCAATAGGTTTAAATTCAGGTATTTCGAAATGTTTAAATTCAGGTATTTCAAAATGTTTATATTCAGGCGGATTTTTCCAATAATCGGGAATTTTATAATTCCGATTGTTAGACAATTGTGTTGGCAGATCTGGGTGCTCAAAAGCATGCTTTAAAAAATCGGACTTAACTTCACTTATTTTACTCAAAATATTATTTTCTAAAATTAAAAATTGTATTAATGTATTGTGAACTCTGAAAAATGTGAAACAAGTTTTGTTAACAATAAATACATGAATTCTACTGTTTTTCGAAATCTTTATTAACAAGATTGACTTTAGCCTCCAATAATCCAAATAACTTAATTAAAGCAAACACATTAATAAATTTAAAAAAAAATTTAAAACTAAATAGGTACCGCAATATCAGAATACCTTATATGCTCATGAGAGCTTACATTAATGCATGTATAATCACAGTTTCGTTACACTTACCTTACTTATCTTCGATGTGAAAATAAAGAAGGAAATAAAAGGAAAATGGAGAGAAGATGAAATCAGGGTGTGAGAATCTTAAATTTTAAGAAAAAGAAACTTTAACATTTTTCACATACAGGAAATCAAAAATAATTCTTCTTTTCAATAACATCGCAATACACAGCTTATATCTAACAACTGAATGCTGAAATAACTATTCTCTGTTCCATCTTATTTTGCATTACAACAGACCATGGAAATCTAGGGAGAGTGTGGCAGCACTTATAAAGATCCCAGTATCTTTACGCAAATCCTTAAATGAATTATTTAATTTATCCATTTGTTTCGCTTAAAAAACTCATGTTCATTACGATTAATTTTTTTTTTTATGATTGTGGACCTGCTAAAGCACTCAGGAACACTTAGGAGGATGGATAGAGGGATAATGAATTGCCAATAGATGCCTATGAACAGCTACTTTAAATTTTCTCGTATCATAAGTGAGAGGAAAGCAGGAACTAGAGAGATCATTCCAGAGTTTAGAAGCCGTGTAGAAAAATGTGGATTGCGCCCGTTTGGTACGACAAGTGGAGATTTGTACTGCATACTGATGATGTGAATGAGCGAACCGAGTGTTTCTCGCAAAGATAGCCCGAGAAGGTATCAAATAATATATTCAGCAGCACAATAGCCGTTGTAATAACGATAACACAAAGAAAGAACTGAAACCATCCTTCTATGCTCAAGGGACTGTATGTGAGAAGTTAAGGACGGATCATTTATAAGCCTAATCACTCTCTTTTGAATACGATCAACGATATCGAGAGCGTATTGAGGAGCACTAACCCAGTGGTGAGAATTATATTCCAGATGAGGCCGAATTTGGGCCTTATACAGCAAAAGGAGCTGTCGAGAGGTAAGTACTGCTTAGATCTGTAAGATCTGTACAAAAAGCCTATTTTATGAGCAGCTGTTTTGGCAGCTGACAGAAGATGGTCAACCCATGCGAGATTTGAAGATACAGCCATACCCAACAGAGTAATAGAGTCTGCAAACTTAACAACTGAGCCATTCATACTTACAACAGGAAATGATCGATCTTTTTTTGGCGGACACAAGGCAACACTGAGTTTTGTTAGCATTAAATTTAACTAGATTATTGCTTCCCCATTCGAGAATACATTGAATGTCTTTGTTGATTGAATTTGCCATTTCAGCTTTAATTTCTTGATTTGACATAGAAGGTGAATTATCACTATGAGTAGACTGAGATGAACTACAGTGAAGAGTACTATCGTCAGCAAAGCAATGGATGGGGTTAATTGTTGAAGAAATAAGGTCATTTATGTACAGCAGAAAAAGTGTAGACGCTATAACGGATCCCTGTAGTACGCAGTGGCGAAACTAGGGGGGTGCAAGGTGTGGGCACACCCCAGGCAAGCCGTGACACACCCCAGAAAAACGGAGCACTTCCCCATTTTTCATTCTTATCTTAAATTCCATCTAACAACTTAATTCGTTAAATCTTAAACCATTGCGATAAACAAACGAGTAGTAATAGTGACATAGTGATAAGAACAATCATTAATTATTATTTATTATGTAAGGACATTAGAATATTCGTCATTCGAGCATAAGTTGTATCGGTGAAATTGTTAGAAATAATGTATTGTTAACGGAATTAAGTATCATGTACGTCACTGTTCTTTAGTACGCCTATGTACTCATGTATTACTGTGTATAAGCGTTATGTTATTTTAGTCACTATCGGTTCCTTCTTATTGTTAGTTAAAATGTTAACATGTGCGTTTTTTACATTATAATTAAAACTGTTTATTCCAACACAACAAGGCTACTGGTGTTTTTTATTGCTACCACAATATTCTAATAGGTTATGGGCCCAGTGCAGCAATAAATTGGTGTATTGTTTAAGTGTTTCAAGATTTGTTGATACAGGTAGCTTTAAAGATTTTTTTCATTGTTTGAAGAAATGGATTTCAAAACACAAATAGAGAAACTAGAAGGGGCTAGTAATTGGAACAAGTGGAAGCGTCAAATTGAATTGTTATTAATACATCAAGATGTACACGATTATGTTACAGGTATACGGAAGCTTCCTGAAACCGATGCAGATCAACGTGAACAACCAGAGTTCATTAAAAAGGTGACAGAATTCAAAAAATCAGATGCTTTAGCACAGTTGATTATCACAAATGCCTTGAATGATGCAAATTCAGAATTAACTGCTACATGTGGTACCTCTTACGAGACATGGCAAAGCTATGTTGTGTATACGAGCAGACTTCTGGTCAACGCATTGATCGTTTGATGGAGGAATTTTTCAAGATTACAAAAAATCCTGTCGACAATGTAACAACACTTGTTGGAAAACTGCAGAAGATTTTTTATGAGCTTAACGATGAGCTCGAGAGACTTGTAAAAAGCAAACTGCCTGAGCTTTTGCTCATGAGTCGAGTTATGTCCACATTGCCAACGGAATACTTTGAATTTAAAAGCGTGTGGGAATCCGTACCTGTGGCTGATAGAACTATTAATCTACTACTAGAGAGGTTAAAATTAATAGAGATGCGGTTACCATCAAAATGTGAAGAACCTGTAGCTTTTGTAGCTCCCAAGACCTTTACTAAGCAGAACAAAGAGAAATCTATGTTCAAGTGCTTCAAACGTCATGAGATCGGTCATTTTGCAAAACATTGCACAAAAAGAAACAAACAGCAGGTGAATAAAAGGGAACATCGAGGCAAACCCAGTGGTGATGCATTTATCTGTAGTTCTGATGCAGCAAAAGAGGTAGAGACCTGGTTGGCAGACTCCGGAGAATCGGCGCATATGACAAAGTTTAAGAAATGGTTCTTAAAATATGAAGAGTTTGCGATACCAAAAGAGATTCAAGTGGGGAACAAAGAAATTATCTTGGCACGTGGAAGAGCGACCATAAACGTAAAGATGATCACAGAACATGACAGATGGGAAGAAAACCATTTAGATGACGTGTGGCTTGTACCTGACATATCGAAAAATCTTTTTTCAATAGGAAGTGCCATAAAGAAAGGTTATGAATTCATTGCCGATTCTAGTGGCTGCCGAATTACAAAAAACGGTATAACACGAATCACTGGTACTAGAACGGCCAATGGGCTGTACTCGCTTAATATGAGAGCTTGTGCGCCAGAACAAGCGTTGTTAGCATATGAAAAAGATCCCCTACAACTGTGGCATGAACGATTGTGTCACCAGAACAAAAATCATGTGAAGTTTGCTACAACGCTGCGGAATCGAAACACCGACCATTGGAGAGGAATTCTGTGAAGGTTGCATCCTAGGAAAACAAAAGAGGGCAACTTTTCATGACAAAAAAAATCGTCCAACCTTTCCAGGCGAGCTTATTCATGCAGATGTTTGCGGGCCGATGGAAAGTATATCAATTGGCAAGTCGAAATACTTTTTATGCTTAAAAGATGATTTTACAAAGTTTCGGCGAGTGTTCTTTCTCCAACAGAAGAACGAGGTAGCAGATTGCTTGAAGACCTTCATAAATGAGTGTAAGACAGCAGATATCAAAGTTAAAAGTTTTATGAGTGATGGAGGAATGGAATTTAATAACAGGGAGGTTAAAAAACTCTTTCAAGAAAATGGTATTAACCTTTGCATTTGCATGCCCTACACACCAGAACAGAACGGGTGCGCTGAGCGAGAAAACAGGACACTAGTGGAAAGTGCACGAACCATTATTCATTCGAGGAATTTACCTAAGAAACTGTGGGCAGAAGCCATAAATACGGTAGTTTTCGTGCTGAATAGAACAGGACCGACATCGGTGAAGGATAAGTCTCCTTATGAATTATGGAACAATTACAAATATACAGCACTTGATAACTTGAAAGTTTTTGGAACGGCATGTTATGTACATGTACCCAAGGTAAGAAGACAAAAATGGGACAAGAAAAGCACTCATGGGTATCTTGTGGGTTATTGTGATGAAAAAGATGGTTATCGGGTATGGCTTCCGAAAGAGGACAAAGTGCTTAGAAGCCGAGATGTAGTGTTCAAAAATGAAGAACTTAATGCAACTGTTAATGACCATAAGGTCGACGACAAATGTGCTAAGTGCAGTGAAAAATTGACAGCTGTGTTTTCAGGGAATTTTTCAGAACGCAATGAGAAATTACAAGAAGCAATCAATTCTACAGACGGCACAGCGCAAGAACTGGATGAGGTTGCTGAAGAACAGAGATGTAGCCGAAGCAGAAGATATGGACGAAGTTATGGCAAATGGTGACAGCGAGACCATTACCGCGCTGCTGCTAGAGGGACTCTCAGCGATGAACTAACTGAAGACATCGATTATAAAAGGTATTCTTTACGACAAAGAAAAATCCCTGTAGCTTTTAAAGATTATGAATTGTTTTATGCCTCAGTAAATTTAAATGCACCCCTAACTTTAGAGGAAGCTAGAAAATCTGATTATGCGGCCGAGTGGGAAGAGGCAATCGGTATTGAATTAGAGTCTCTAATTAAAAATAAGACGTGGGAACTAGTAGATAGGCCTCCTACACCAATATTGTTCAAAACAAATGGGTATTTAAAGTAAAGTACAATAGTGACAAAAAGCAAAAATTTAAAGCTAGGTTGGTTGCAAAGGGTTTTACCCAACAACAAGGTGTTGACTTTATAGAATCTTTTTCACCAGTTATAAGATTTAGTACTTTAAGATTGTTATTAGTCATAGCTGTAAAGTGTGATATGCAGATTGATCACCTTGATGTTGAAACTGCCTTTTGCATGGTATTCTAGATGAGCACGTATATATGGAACAACCTGAAGGGCATGTTGAAAATGAGAATAAAGTTTGTTTGTTGAAAAAAGCAATATACGGCTTAAAACAATCGTCAAGGGTGTGGTATAAAAAGGTAGAGGAAATATTAATTAGGTTTAACTTTAAAAAATCCAAATTTGAACCATGTGTTTACTTAAAAATTGTAAGTGATTGTATAACCATTATTGCTATGTATGTAGATGATTTCCTGATATTTTCTAATTCTCATACAGAAATAGAAAAGATAAAAATTCTACTGGCAAAAGAATTTAACGTTAAAGATCTTGGACCAGTAAAATTTTTTCTAGGTATTGATATCAAACAGGAAAAGGGCAAAATAGAAATTAGTCAGAAGGGATATATTAGATATATATTGGACAAGTTTGGCATGAAGGACGCTAATCCTGTGCTAACACCTTTGATTCAAGGCAACAAATCATCTCATGACGGTGATGGTGCAGTTAATAATGTCCCATATCAAAATTTGATAGGGTCACTTATGTATCTGGCGGTCTGCACAAGACCGGATATTGCCTATGCGGTAAGTCACCTGAGTCAGTTCAATTCATGTTTTACGAATGAACACTGGCTGATGGCAAAACGCCTGTTGAGATATTTAAAGGGGACAAGTGACAGCGCTATGTTTTAAAGCTAAAAATTATGATATTGTAGGATATGCCGACACCGATTGGGGTGGTGATGAGACTGATCGAAAATCGTATTCGGGTTACGTATTTTTGATTGCAAATTCCGTTGTTTCTTGGGAATCAAAGAAACAAAGGTCAGTTGCTCTATCTACCACTGAGGCGGAGTACGTCGCCATTTCAGAAGCAGGGAAAGAAGCCCTGTTCTTGAAGGGTTTCCTAAAAGAAATCGTTGGTGTAGACAAGCCTGTCTGCATATACAATGACAACCAAGGCGCTATCAAGTTGGTGGAGAACCCTATTTATCATAAAAGAACAAAGCATATTGATATTAGATATCATTTTATAAGAGAATGTTCAACCAACAAATCCATTCTAGTACGATATACGCCTAGTGCAAATATGTTAGCAGATTTTTGTACAAAACCCTTAAGTAGAGAAAAACACCTGAACTGTATGAGGGGCATAGGTATCATTACTATTTAGATGTTTTATTTAATGTAACTCTGTAACATTATTGTACTATTTCCGTTACCAATAAGGGAAAGTGTCAGAAATAATGTATTGTTAACGGAATTAAGTATCATGTACGTCACTGTTCTTTAGTACGCCTATGTACTTATGTATTACTGTGTATAACCGTTATGTTATTTTAGTCACTATCGGTTCCTTCTATTGTTAGTTAAAATGTTAACATGTGCGTTTTTTACATTATAATTAAAACTGTTTATTCCAACACAACAAGGTTACTGGTGTTTTTTATTGCTACCACAATATTCTAATAGAAATAATATTTGTTTAGCTAAGCGGCGAGGCGGCGGTAGACTGCTGACTGTGACTGTGCTGCTCTTGGAATTGTTTTGGTTCATGATACTGATATGCGTTGAGTGTTGATGCATAAACAATAGCATGTATAGTTCCTCTTTCACGATGTAGTAAACCCAGCATACATAAAGACGCCGCAAAGATTAGTAGATTAGATTAGTTTACATTAACATTCTAAAAGATAACTTTTTATAAAGGAAGCGAGACTTGAAACTTAAAAATAGTGTAACATACCGGAAATGGTGACTCATTATTCCGAACAATCTAGATGTATGAATCATAATTACGATGCCTCGGCAGACGCAGACAGCAGCTTACGTAAATTATTCGTCATCGAACTTCTAAAAGATTCGAGAAGGGTTGCTTGCGTCATCGGTACCTATATAAGCAACGCTGCAACGCACGATGAATTCATGGGGTTAGTACTTGTTATAGTTATGTTTAATGTTTTATGTAATATTATTATTATGAGCCAAGTGCTAATATAACCTGTGTTCGGTGTTCCATGTTCTGAGTCTTCTGTGCTGACAGCACAGTGCTGTGTGAAATAAAACATCAAAGCAAACAAATAGCTACTGCCAAGGCCAACTGCCACAAACAACTAAGAACTAAGGTAATTTTACTTATTTGTATGTTTGTTTTAGAGTATTATAAGATGTTAAAATTTTGATGGGTGAAAAAAAAAGGAAAGATTGCATCACAAGTTTCAGCTAATAATAATAATAATAGTTTAAAGTTAAAACTGCAAAGGGATTTTCATTTGTACTTTCTTTCACGCCTTTTACTTGTTTCCCCATCAGTGTCCGAGCAGTTACCTTCGGTGTTTATAAATTTGTTTTTATTTGCGTTGCAGATTGCAGATTGTGGACGGTTTGAACATGAAGAAATTCAAAGACATACGATCGTTTTTCAAATCTGCCACAAATCAACCCGACAAAGATGAGACTGAGACAAGGCAAACGTCTACTCCAGTATGTGCCTCAACAACAAATATTGAGATAGCTTGTGATTTAACACAATCTTCAACTTCAAATATAGAAAATGTTGGTGGAGGCATACGAGAAGATGTAAATAAAGCCGCTGAAGAAGGGCAAAGTAGCAAAACATCCGATGTTTTTACATCTGCAGAAACAAATCAAAGAGGACGAAATGATCCAGAAGATCAAGATCTGGGAACTCTTGATAGTGGTCCTTCGCAGCCAAGGGGTCCAAGGGTTGTTTTTCCAAAAAGTTCATTTAGAGATAGACGAAGATCGTTTTCGTCTCAATTCTTTGATACTTATCAGTGGCTTGAATATAGTGTGAAGTTAGATAAAGCGCTCTGCTTTGTATGCAGACATTTTCGGCATTCTGCAAATATTCGAGATCAAAATGAAAAATTTTCGATTAATGGGTTCAGTAATTGGAGGAAACTAAGTGAGTCGCTGGAAAAACATGACACCTCTTTGGCTCACAGTGACTGTAGGCAAAGGTTTGTAGGCTACAAGCATTCCTTGAAGGCCGGAGATGTTCATAAGAAGCTAACCATATAACATGAAGAAATGATAATACAGAACCGAGATTATATGATAAAATTAATCGACATGATTTTATACTTGACACGTCAAGGGCTGCCACTCCGAGAACACCGAGAAGACGCAACATCTACTAACCGAGGAAATTTTTTGGAGTTGGGTGAACTTATGGCAAAACATGACACGAATTTTTCGATGCATCTAGACAGACATATCAGTTATTGCAGTTCCAAAATACAAAATGAAATAATAAGCATCGCATCTCAACTTTTTATTGAACAGATTGTAGAAGAAGTGCGGCAATGTGGTTTTTTTCGATAATGGTTGATGAAGCTAGGTGCTACAAACAAGAACAATTGTCCGTGGCAATCAGATATACCGTAGGCTTGGAAGTTGAGGAACGTGTTCTTGGTTTCGTAGATTGTTCTTCTTCTAGAGATGCCGAGAGTTTAAAAATACTTATTAAAAAGTATCTAAGTAAATGCAGTTTGTTGAATAACGCCATATTAACTGGCCAATCTTATGATGGAGCCAGTGTTATGTCTGGGAAACACCAAGGACTGCAAACCAAAATAAGGGAGGATCATCCATAAGCCATTTACTTTCATTGCTTGGCACACAGGATGAACTTAGTAATTGTCGACAGTTGTGCTAAGGTGTCTACTGCAGCTGCATTTTTCAACACTCTGGAGGCAATATACGTCCACTTTTCTCAACCCGGTCATCACTCTCATCTCATAAACGCCCGTGATGCTCTAGGTATAAAGTCGGGGGGCGAAATGGGAAGTCTTAGCAGTACCAGGTGGAGTTGTCGATATGAAAATTGCAAATCCCTTTTGAAAAATTTCCAAGCAATTCAAAATGCTCCGAATGAGGAAATTGAACAAGGGCGAGACAAAAATTCTGTAGAAGCACTTGGAATACAGGCATCAATGCTAAAGCACAATTTATCGTTTGCTTGTTCGTCTTCCATTCAGTGTTAATGGTCGCAAATGTACTGAGTAAATATTTTCAGAGAAAAGATGCCACACTAGGTCAGGCTAGTGATATCATAGATAGCACTATAAGTAGCTTTGAAGAGAAGAGGAACAAATTTGAGGACCTGTGAAATAAAAAAATTCTCAGGAGAACAAGACATTTGTTTGGAGCCTTTAAGGATTTCAAAAAAAAGGAAGCAACCACAAAGGCTTAATGAATATCTATCTGACTCAACCCTGGGCAAATCATCTCTGATCGACATACCTGCAGGAGCTACAGCTCCCGAATACTGGAAAGTCAACATTTACTACCAAGTCATGGACAACGTGATTGGCAATATGAAAAAACGATTTGAAAATCTTCCCCTTACAAGATCGATTGATTCCTTTAAGAAGCTAGATTTGGATCAAGCATTTGAGTTCGTCGCCAATTATCAGAGGGCCTTCAATATCGAAATCTCAACACTTCAAGCTGAAGTTTTAGTGATACGAAATTTATTCAAAAATAAAAATCTTGAAATCACGTTGGAAAATCTAAAAGTCCAAGTGAAGGGGGATCTGACTCCAAATCTTTACAAATTACTACAAATTGCTGTAGGCCTTCCAATCAGTTTAGCTGGTTGCGAAAGAAGTTTCTCCGCTATGAGGTGAATAAAAACATGGCTGAGAACCACAATGGTACAAGATAGATTTTCAAATTTATCACTTCTCTGTATCGAAAATGCTTTAGTTAAGCAGAAATTGTCGGCTGAACAAGTTCTCTCTGTTTTTATAAAAACAGATAGAAAACTAAAATTAGTTTGAAGTTTTTTTTATTCATACTTATACGTTATATTTCCTAAATAAAATGTGAAAACAAAAAAGTCTTTTACTTAAAGTAGGTATATGACAAACCATGATGATGAAAACGGATCCCTGTGGTACGCCCGCGTTAATGCTAACTTCTTTTGAAAAAGCCATCAACTACGACACGTATTCGTCTTTTATCAAGGAAACTAGAAACCCAGTTGATGAGCGTATCATTTAACCCAAACGTGGTGAGTTTGGCAAGTAAACATTTATGCCAAACTTGATCAAATGCCTTTGAGATATCTAAAGCGACTACAACTGTTTCACCGGACTGCTCTACTGTATTATTCCAAACTTGGGTCACATATGAAAGAAGATCACCTGTTGAACGACTTTACCTAAACCCATATTGGTGGTCACAAAGGAGTTTGTTAGTTTCAAGGAACGTGAGCAATTGCTGATTGATGACTTTTTCCATGATTTTAGACAAAATGGAAGTGATGGCAATTGGTCGGTATTTTGAGGGGTCGGTTTTATCGCCTTTTTTGGGAATAAGATGAACATTTGCTAACTTCCATGATGAAGGGAATCCCCCAGAAGACATAGAGATCGTATAGAGCTTGGATAGACTGGTACTAGTTCGGGGGAACATTTCTTTAAGACAATAGCTGGGATACCGTCTGGGCTAGTCGCCTTATTGAGATCAAGCCTACTGATGATTGATTCCAAGAGCTTGTACCGAAAATGAATTGGTTTCATAGCGTAGTTGACTAGGGGCAGATCTTTTCCAGAATCATTGAGACACGAGTTTGATGCAAACAAATCCACAAAAACATTGGCTTTGTCTACAGAATCAGCAACTACCGATCCGTCAATAGATGTCAGGGGGGGAAATGAAGATGTTCCAAAGTTTCTACTAATGGCTTTAGCTAAAGACCAAAATTTACGACTGCCTAAAGGAGATGTAGCTAGTTCATTGCATTTTCGTTGTTCGAACAACTTTTTAGTTTTAGTGATGACACTTTCTAGCACCAACGTATTCTACATGACTGTCGACCGATTTATTAGATTGTTTACCCTTCTTCCGTAGTTAGAAATCGTTTTAGATTTCGACCAAGATGCCACCTTCATTATCCCACCCAATCACTTTAGATCTACATAAGCGTAAGCACGACGCGAAATCATTTATCTCATTATCTTCGATCACTTCTATTCTGCCTTCTATTCCAAACGTTGGAATCCGAAGCCGTTATTTCTACCTGCCGACCCATTTAGGAGTGATATATAGTTACCCGATCACATTCGTAGCACCAGTTTTCCGTTTGAATATTTCTATTCTGTCTTGGCAGATTATTAATCAATCCCGTCTGCAAAACACCACTATACCTGTACACTATACACTTACTCGGGTGTATGTCCAGCGTAAACAAACATCCTAGTACACAAAATTCTATTCTTGGTTTTTAGGTTGCCACCTGAAAAATATTGAGAATTCCTCGGAAATGTCCGCAAGGTGTAAGCCTTTGTAAATATTTTCCTACCTCGCTTGCCTGTTCAGTTTAGCATCCTTCTAATTAACCATAGGGTGTAGCCCCTTTGGTTAATTGACCTATCCTAGCCCCAAGTACCTAAAATATACACAAATGAGAACAATAATCCAGAAAGTTCCGTTTCCGTAAAAATAAATCCTGTATTTTCGTGTCCAGGTAAATAATTAAACCAGTCATTGTCCTTAATACGAATATCCTGTGTTTCGTATCCAGAATACTGAATAAAGTGTTATAACCCGCTTCCTGAAAGAACTAATAAATTCCACTAATATAAACTATTTTCGATAAGCCCCGAAAATTACAAGTTCCGATCTAATTCTCAAAAGTACTCCTGTTCCTATATTATAGTTTCTTTGAAGCGATAAAAAATCGCATTGTAAATTTTCTTAATATACAAAATAAATATTTGTTCGTATTTTATGCGCTGCTGTACCATTCATCCGATTGCGATAAAACTTTGACGAATTATTGCTTGCACTTGTGCGAAGGATATAGGCATAAAAAATGTAAATATCAGCCCCCCAGGGGGGTCCTCATATGCATACTACATTATTCATCCAATCGCCATAAAACTTTGGGAAGATTCTGGCATAACATTTTCTAATATCAGCCCCCCAGAGGAGCCCCCATATGCATACTCCACCATTCATGCGATCGCCATGAAACTTTGAGAAGTTGTTGAGTACTCCCGCGAATGTTTCTGGCATAAAATTGTAAATATCGGCCTCCCCGGGAAGGGAGGCTTATATGCATAATATAGCATTCATCCGATCGCCATGAAACTTTGAGAAGTTGTCTAGTATACTCTATCAAAGGTTTCTGACAAAAAATTTAAATATCGGCTCCCCTAGGGGGCGCTCATATGCATACTAATTCGTCCGATCGCCATGACAGTGAGAAAGAGAGACGGGGAAATGGAGAAAGGCAGAGAGAGAGAGGGAGATATGATGAAGAGAGATATGAACAAATATCCCACCGCAAATGTGGCCGAACTATATTAGCAAGCTGCTCAAGTATTCCGCCATCTTGTTGCGTTTATATCTTATGTCGAAACGTCCTACTTTCGTGCATACATTATTACGTAAAATAGTATTTTGAATTGGTAAATTAAATTTAGTTTAATACATGCCCAAACATGAATATTGAAAGTACTTTAAATTAATATTTATATCGAAAATTAATCGTTACTAAAATACCATCAGTTTTCGATATTGACGCAAAACGAGGAAAACTGTGTCCTTTGTCTAGCTCCCTGATCACCCTCCGGTTTGAAATAATTTTATTTAAAAAACATCTTCAACCGCTGTTTAAACCCTAGAGTTGTACTCCACTGAGAAACATGGAGTTCAGCATTACTCCAAAGACAATCTCGACTGTGGTATGTCTTTGGTTGGCGTCCGAGGAATTATTAACCCACATCAACCCGATAGACCGTTGTCCGTACTCCACCCAGTAGTTGACATAGCGAACACCGTAAATAAAAATAAACCTAATAAAACAATTTCCAAAGGGATTTGTGTACTAATATAAGGTGACTGCAAGCCTTAATTGCAGCCGGCTAACGCCCTTACAATACGGAGAAATTAGATACTTTTCTTAGTCTTTCACCAGTCCTACGAAGCACGGGCAATAAGTAATAATGTATCAGTCATACATCGAGCTGCAATTTTCCCGTTCCTATAAAATCGAAAATCAAATCGATTGGTCCAAAGTCGAGATTGAAAAAATAGTTTATGAGAAACAATACGAATCATTATCATTCAATTTGTGGGGCTGCTATAACAGGCTCAAGGTTATAATAGAATTGTGAAAACTATTATGATAAATAATCGCAATTGTTGTTCTTGATATTTATAACAATGAGGATTACTTATTTTAAAAAATATTAATTATCTATTAAAGTATTTGGAATCGTATAATTTACTAGGCTTTTTCAAATCATTTGTAAAGGTTGTTAACTATTGTCGATTCGATGATGGTCAGAATGTTTACTGGCAGGTTTAAAAATGTTTAACCTATTCTTTTAAAACCTCATCGCTGCATAACTTCGAACAATGTAACTTACGCCCTATTCAAGGCTGATGGCCGTTGTAATTCTAAGAATAAAAAAGGTCAATAATCCCCGAAATACCCTTGCCCAATTTTGAAAGGTCCATGAACCCCACATTCCGTTTCTTCCTCTATTACGTATAAAGAGAAAACCGAGCATTAGGTTAAGTAAGACAGAAATATATGATAGACCTTGCAGTGAACTACTAACTGGGCGTGCGCATTTATTTTAATACCCAATTTTTGTTGTTCTATACCTTAATATAATTTAAAAACCGCGTACGGCGCACGGTTAAGAGTTCACCATAAGGACAAAAGACCTTCCGAGGAAAGACCTGTTTCGTTGTTGTTCGACAATTATTCGAGGCACATCTCAATAGATTCGTTAACGTTTTGCAAGGAGAACAACATCGTTTTACTTACATTCCCACACCACCACATTGCTTGCATAAAGTATAGCCACTAGATGTATACACTCCTTTCAAGTCATACCATAATGCTGAGCGTGAATCGTGGATGAAAAGGAATCCAGCTAAAGCAATCAGAATATATAACTATCGTCGCAAGTCATGACTAAAGGTTTCAACTCCAGCACATATACAAGCTTCCTTCAAGGAGACTAATCTATCTCCGTTTGGTCGTAACTTTTTGGGGTCAGACTAGATTTCGTCTTCTGTTCCTGATAGACCTAATCCGGAATCAGGTGCGACAGAGGTCGTAAAAAATGTAAAATTCTACTTCTCACAAGCCCTCCAGTGAAAGACGACATTATTGCACAGATTGAAGAACGACAACGCAAGAAGAATACGTCTGAAAAGAAAACACCAAATGCAAAAAGGAAGATATTAAGTTCTTCCAGTGAACATGAAACTGGAGACACTGAGTATGTTGAATTTGAAGAGTCGGATATCGAGGAACCTTCCTCAAATTCAGACAGTGGCAGTGAACCTAAACAAGAATGTTCAGTATCAAACTTTATGTTGGCAAAATGACTACTAATAAAAGTATATTGGAAAAATTGTTGAGCTTTCAGACGATGACATGGATCTTGAGTTTCTTGAGTTTTCACAGGTCCTAGAACAATGCTTTGTGGAATTAAGATGTGTTGTTCAGTGTCTTCCTGCAACATTAAAGAAATTGGAAACCGCACGTACAGAAAGTACATTCATTCATGTTTCCGAGTAAATATTTTATATTGTAATGTTTTATCGCAATCCTAACGCTTATACCATTTCTCACTTGTCCCAAATCTCCCTCTAAAAGGGGAGACTTGGGACAAAGCATAGTATATATTAATAATTATATCAAGAATTTATTTGCTTGGAAAATGCAATAAAATATTGACGCATAAATTCCCCTAACGTGAGACTAACAAGAATGTATAACTAACAACATGAGATACGAAAAATATTTTAGTGGGTAAAGTTATAGAGAAGAAGGAAGTAAAACTTTATTTAAGCCCCCGTTTTCCGTAAAACTTAAGAAAAAGGAAAAATCTGAATAATATAACTTTTTATGTGTAGAGATCTGAAAAGTTTCAATTGCAGTTATTTTGTTACAGGTCTGATAGACGATAGCGCTGTTATTGTTCAAAAAGCGGATTGCCGACTAAAATCAACTGAGAAGGGGATGGGTGTGGTAAGATGTTGAAAAACAAATAATTCACTATCCGCTTAATATAGTTAAAAATCGGGAATATGTCATAAGGCGCTGCTGTGATTTGAATATGAATTTTGGAAAATTGTCCGAAATTGGATGTTGACTTTTGCATGATCGCAAAGTGCAAACAAGGGCACACATGGTAACATCTCATCTTCAGCAATTCAAAGTTTCATCAAAATTGCATCATAACTATCCAAGCTACAAAAGGTTAAAGATAAAACCTAAAAATGATGATTTTTACCTTAATTACAAGACTAACTAAACCTTTGAATTTGTTGCATATTTCTATTATAACCTTGCGTCTGTCCTTTTACCATTCGTTGTAATCCTAATATATTGGTGTAAGTTTAAACAATACTTGTTATTAATAATACTAATTTTAAAATTAAAAAAGTACAATTAAAGCATTACACAGTTAATTTAATTATATTCGAACACATAATGAAGTTTGAACCGAATCATTTAAATTTTTTACTTTGCTAGTTAAGCCAACAAAATTAGTCAAAGAGTTTTCATTTGTTTAAGATCACACACAATCTTTTGTAATTAAATTTAACTTAAAATTTTAATTTGGTAAAGAAGTATAATTTTCTGAAAATTATTAAAAAAATAATTAAACTGCACAAAATTTTATTAGCGTTAATTTATTAAAACCACACGACACTACTTTAAAGTGAAAACAATTATTGAAATTATTTAAATTTACTAAATTATTAAATTCAAATTTTTTTTATACTACACTACTCAGTGTGGACAATTTTAAAATTATCAGGTAAAAAGAAAAAAAAAATGTATAAAACAAAAGCGAAAAACGATTCTTATCAACTGCAACATATCAAAACTCGGGTTTGTCAACTTTATAGCTTTATAAAAGCCAACTTAATTCTGACTATATACATTTCTTGGTTGTTTTAAGACAACACCATCCCATTACAAAATTACGAACTGTTACCGAACATGACAGTGCATTATTTCATTGAACCAAAAGATGACAAAACATCTAATAAAACAAACGTTTTTGAATTCATTGTAAACAAAATACAATTTTTAAGTAACAATTTATCAAACACTGGCATTTTTGATCAATGTTCAAGGACTTGCAAAGAAATTAAGTATGAAAGAAGCATTTTATATTGTAATCGAACATAAATATTACCGTCAGTATAAATAATTGCAACTGAACGTAAAACAAGGCTTCATAGACCTACTTCAGCACAGTTCAACTAGGCCCTTACAAAGTCTACAACTTTTTACCTAAAACAGTAAGTGTAGAAGTTTGACTGCTAAAGATTTACAATGTGGTGTCTTAAAGCCTGGGTGCTTTTGGAGTGTATACCATAAAAGGCCTATGCATACCAGACCAACACCCCTGTGATATATTAATCAAAAATTGATTTTTTTTTTATGATGGTGGACCTGAACAGTATATATTCCTTTTAAAGCAAATTAGAGAAGTTCAGACTCCCCCTATTGCAAATTTATTGAACTAAAAGATAATACCTACCTTATCGATACTACTTCCTTGATCTCAAATAAAAATGTTTTAACTATGAAAGTACTTCAAAATAATTTATTTATAGACATATCCTTGCAAAATGTACCATATATATTGTATGCATTAATATTTTACATGCTCTGTTACTAGTGAAGGGCCAATATTTTGATAATGCGATATTGAAACTATACTTTTCCACAGCTTTTACATTGCATTTCATAACTGCGTAACTGATTATAAGGATTTCTTGCAGTCAGAAAATAGAACATTTTTAATTTTATTAGCAAAACGATGAGAATAACATTTCTCTGAAAATTAGTCATCATTGACATTAAACAATAGTAACTGTAAGTATGAGTGTAATCCCGTTATCTACAGCTGTAAATAGATAGATGTTTAATTGCATTATTTTGTATAGTAAAAAGAAAATTCTTTCAATAACGATTATATCTAAAAGAAACAAATCAGACAATTTCAAATTTTAAACGCAGCAAACATACAACCTTAATGTGCTGGCTGTGTTTAACAACACATTAAATACTAAGTTTCGCAACTAACCTATGTTATCGTTGAAATATCCTTGCCTTTCACTTTGGAAAAGTTAACGAAAGTACATATTTTTGGAGTGGTTACAAAAATAATATGGTGGTATTTGACCAATATCCTTAGAACACTCAAATCTCAAACAGCAATTGTCATCAAACCTTCTGTTCAGTACGGTTTTTATATCAACAAATTAAGAGTTAACACATTCAGTACATACAATGTGGATTGATATCATTTGTACAGCTAAGGTAAATCCAGGTGACATTAGTTTTTTAAGTGATTGGGTACTTATTTATTTAAATAGTACTGTATCCGCACACTTCTGTTCCACATTGATTGTTTGTGACAAACATCACATTTTTACTCAATACAATGCTACCCACTAACATAAGCAGCAAATTTTAATTCTCTTACAAATTAGTTAAAATTGTAAACGCAAAAGCTCACCATTGAAAATTGAGTTAGAAAAAACATAATATGCACATGCGCAATTGCTTACCCTTATTTAATCATTCTTGGTCAGATATATAAATGCATGCTTACCACACTTAACATGTAATATACTTCTTATCACATGTTAATGCTTTTAATTATTAGTAACAATATAAAGCTACTGAAACCCAATCCACTTAGTGTCTTCATGAAAAACAGCAGAATTCTTATATCTAATGTAGACTAAGTACTAAGTATTAGGAATAAAGTGTTGTAAATAATCATACTTTGATCCCACACGTTTCCCGATTTAATGTACAGGTCAAATTTTCTATGCAACCGTTGTGATTTGCTAACACAACTATACATGCCGGCATGATGACTTTGTACTGATGGTAAATTCAATTTTGAAGGATCATTGTTCAGTAATCTATAAAAAATTGTCATTCATATCACAATGAATACTTAATAATCTTTACTTAAAATTATCAGAAGGTGTAATCCATTTTGCATCTTGCTTTACATTTTTACCATCGATTTTACAATGAAACGTAACATTATCACCAGTTGACGCAACTACCAGTAATGAAACTACTCGAATCTCCTTATCATTCTCAAATTGTGTAATAACCAATTTATTTTTTCCTACACATAAAAGAATGCTCGATTAATTTATGGTGTAACGATGATATACTTGCCTAAAGTAACACTGATTGCACTTAATATCATAATTAATATTTTAAACATTGCTATAACATTCCTATAGTTCTGATATAATTAAAAAACAAAGTAAGAATAGATTTACTTTTCCCTAAACTTGGTAAATATTAGTAATCCAACAAACCATCTTGGATAACAACCAATTTGGAAAATTTCTGCAAATACGAAAAATATATACAGAATAAGTAAATAATATTTTACAACGCTTGACCAAGAACATACACCTTACTCCCTCATTTTAGGAATTAAAGTACCACGTTTACTCCCTTGAAATTACATTTTTTTAGTCCCAAATAACAAAAACACAACTAAAACACAATCTATTTTATTTAACAGTAATTAAAATAAATAAAGCAAGACTAATATTTACACTGATTTTAATTACTGATTATTATTTGAACTATTGTTAAAGAATCCCTTGAGTTTGTCTTTTTAAAATTGTCTCCTAGTCTTATGCTCCGATTTTCAGCACCGCGCAAGTTTGTGCTTGAATTAATTTTTCCTAAGTTCTCCAGTATATTTTGTCTACAAATGAATAATGCTTTTAATTAGGTAGGTATACTAATAAGTCGCTAATAACGGTAAGTCCGAATCATATTCAGAAAATATTGGCAGCGATATCTCGGAAATATTTGAACCATGATTGCACAAGTAAAAACACTTAAGTTAATAAACTCAATAAAAATACAAATACATAATTTAATTTTTAGTGTACAACTAAAAAACTTGTTTAACTTCTTTATTCTGTACAAAAGCTATAGTCCCCTGTTTTCAATGTTCTTTAAGGTAATCAAGTTTCGGGCGCCCCCAAAGACTTCTAGAGTTGATAGATTACAAGAATAGTTGCGCCAATGACTTTAGAATAAGTATTTACCGTAGGTATACGGATTTTTTTTTAAATCATTGTGGACCTGTTAGGCCTACCGTGGTAAAGCACTCAGGAACACTTAGACGGATGGGTAGCTGGATATTGAATTGTCAAGAGATGCCTATGAACGGCTACCTTACATTTTTCCATACCATAAGTGAGAGAGCAAAACAGGAACTAGGAAGATCATTTCAAGATTTAGAAGCCGTGTAGAACAATGTGGACTGTGTCCGTTTGGTACGACAAGTAAAGATTTGTACTACACATTAATGGTGTGAATAAACGAACCTAGTATTCCTAGCAAAGGCGGCCCGAGACGGTATCAAATTCAGCAGCGCAATGGCCATTGTAATCGCGATAATACGAAAAAAAAACGGAAACGATTCTTCTGTGCTCAAGGGACTGTATGCCAAAAGTTAAGGACTGGTCATATATAAGCCTAATCGCTATTTTTTTAATACGATCAACGATACCGACAACGTAATGGGGAGCACCAACCCAAAGGAGAAAATTATATTCTGCATGAGGTCGAATTTGAGCCTTATACAGCAGAAAGAGTTGTCGGAAGATAAAGTATTGCTTACATCTGTACACAAAGCCTATTTTACGAGTAGCTATTATGGTAGCTGACAGAAAATAGTCAACTCATGATAGATTTGAATATACAGTCTTCCGAACATAGTAATAGAGTCTGAAAAATTAAGATCTGAACCATTCATACTTGCAACAGCAAATGATCGTTCTTTTATGATGGACATAAGGCACCACTGATTTTAATTATCATTAAATTTAACTAGGTTATTACTTCCACATTCGAGGATACGTTGAATGCCTTTGTTGACTATCACTATGAGTAGACTGTGATAAACTACAATGAAGAGTGGTCTCTCCGTCTCCGTCTACGTCTCCGTCTCCGTCTCCGTCTCCGTTTTCGTCTCCGTCTGTCCTACATGAAGGTTTTAACGTCAATTTAACTTCAGTTGGTGCAAAGCGTTAAATTTCATGCGTAAACTAGCAAACAAGGAAGTGTTTAAATAATTGACAATTTAGCGGAGCTCTAGCGAGGTCTAATGAGATGTCATGGGACACTTCAGTATAGAAATGCCTAAGCTTAGACCTCCAATCACAACTCAGTCTGGGGCAGTAGGTAGAACCAAGGATCAATCAGGCAATGGTGGACGGATCACGTGGGAGAGCATTGTGGATACGCTTCTTTTTAATTGTTGCGTAACCCAGTAATGGCTTAAGATTGTGAGTAGCATTCTCATAATCCCTATTAAGATCTTTTATATAATGAAGATTTGACATCTTAAATTACAAAATCTGGAATACAGCCTAGTTTTCAGAAAACTTGGTTCGTTGAAATGTTGATCAACTTGAAATTTCTCTTCATTATCGCTTCGTAGCTTATCTTGGACATATGAAAGTGCTATATTTATTTAATAAACGCGCATGGTCACGATAATGGAGCGTTTTTCATTGACCATTTCTTAGTTGAAAGTTATATACTTCTACTCTCGCTTGTACAAGATTAGGGTTTCTGTAGTATTTCGCTAGCAGGCTAAGGATCTGCATCCTGCATTTGGATAATATGATACTTGGTTTATGGCGTGTTGTAAATTTATCGTTTATATTAGGAACTTAAAAACTGACCTCAAGCGCTTTGGACGCCCGACAATTTTTTGGTGAGAGTACGTGAATCATATACCACCATTTATCTACCAACAAAATGATATCACTATTCTGAAACCAACCTTGTAATGTTTCTGCATCTCTCTCGAGCCCTTAACAGAGGATTTCTTCATCATTATTCGAGAATCAAAAAGTGTAACCACTAAAAGCCACAACTAAAGTTGGTTTAAGGAAATGACGATTTTTGTGAACCCAATAGGATTGACGCAATTCCCGAAAATTGTTACTTTTATGTACATACGTAGATATTGCCAATCACAGCGACTGTTTTTGATTTTTCGGGTTGAATACACTTCATTTGCGAACGCCGTCACATGCTGCATAATAAACTCTTGAATTGTTATAAATTCAGTCCAATGGTAGTCAGGACGAATTTCTGTAATAACAAAAATAAAGTCTGCTGATAAAACGTAGGGCAGGTAAAAATATTTTCGGAAAAAGGCTATTTTCATCTAAATGATTTTCACAACTCCTGGCATTATGCGATATGTAGATGTTTGTTCATATGAAGGCCTAATCTTTGCAAAAATCGATTTTAAATTTGACATAACTTGATCAACAAATTGTCTGAATCTACTGTGCTAAACGAAATTATATGTTCATATTGACATGGTAGTGCCACCTATGGGACTTTCACAACACTTCTACCAGTTTCTACACTTATTATTTGATGTTAACTGGTTAGTTTGGTTGATTGCCGCTAGAGTGCGGTTCCGTAAACAAATACATTTTACTTCTCAGAAATTTGTATTGAAAAATCAAGAAAAGAACTTATTGGTAACATTGATATTTTTTATCTATTTCCGGTAAAACGTGTTAGAACGTGGTTTGTTGAGTCGCCATGACTGAAAAGGAAAGGCGTTGTCTTGTAAATTATCCATTCTTGCTTACTGATGCCCACCGGTAAGATTTAATTGAAATAATCATTCACATATGGCTATACTTACGTG
This sequence comes from Vesta saturnalis, assembly GCA_036346205.1. NCBI lineage: Eukaryota > Metazoa > Arthropoda > Insecta > Coleoptera > Lampyridae > Vesta > Vesta saturnalis. Next base: position 1,096,469 of record JARFJB010001834.1, read on the forward strand.
GTAATGATTATTGCTCGCTGAAAGTAGTGGAAATAGTTGAGAACACTCCTTTCACTCGTGGGTAAGATGCCGATATTTCATTAATTTTTGGTAATGTTTAAATTTGTTTTAGTGGGTGAACTCTTCGAACTAAATAAATAGCTGGTAGTTAAAAGTAATTACAACTTTTGGGGCTCGACTAACATCGTAGAGTTAAAACAATTGTCAGAGTATTACTTATCACTTTTTCGTGTTATATTATTTCAGCTCTTTCGCTCCTTCGTTCTTCCGTTCTTTCATACCTTCAGTTTCTTCGTCTTTACTGCTGCGTAACAACCGTAAAACGATCGTAACGTTAATTGCTTTATGATTTGGTTAAAATAAAATAACGTAGGCTTAGTTTTCACTGTAATCTCTTGAAACACACCCAGTAATGTGTTAACGTTTCCATCCATTTTGATTGTGCCATTGAGTTATTAACCGTTTCTAGTACCGTTGCGCAGAAGCTTTAATCTAATCTTTTTGTTATTGGTTTATGCATGAGTTTTAATATTGGGAAGCATTCAGTATATACACGATATATTGTTGTTAATTATCGGCGTTATCTACTTGTAAACGTTTGCTAATGTCTAGTGTACACTGAACAATCTTTCCCATATATATAAATATATTTCTACTGGTTATTTATAGGGGTTTGTATAAATTTTTCTTTTGAGGTAACCCTTGAAAGATCTTTCAACGAACCCGAGAAGTCCACTAAATATTTAACCTTTTAAATTTTTTCTTTTTTCTCCGTTCGAAAAGAATTTTTAAGACACATAGGTAATTAAGGTGCCTTCATATTTGATCCGTGAATCAGGCATGGTCATATAAGCATGCAAAAGTAATGTAATTGTATTGGGAAAAACTTTAATATGAACGTTTATTATTATTATTTGTCTGTTATAACCAATTGTAATAAATAGAAGTTGTATATTAGAACGGAATACGTTTAGCCGTTTGTAAAAATTTAATTAATATAAGGTTACTAGGAGAACTATTTATTTCTTATTTCTCCCTCTTCACCCCGGTTCAAGATTTACGGGGCTCTATCTTATAAAATCGTCATTTTCTCTTGTTAAATGTTTGTGCCTCTCAAGCTTTGTTTGCTATACTAGTAACGTGTACTACTACGATTCTTTTTATGTCTCGCTAACCTAAAAATATCGAATATTTATATACGCTCCAAAGCCACACTCGCTAACCAACCAACTAAACTGTCGTTAGAATGAGTTCTCAGCCATGCTCACTGACTTACTTTTTTTTTCTTGTGTGACGTGGTAGGTTAGACACGTTGCAGTATACTATCAATAACAGATTTTTTTTATTGGGACAACGAATAAATTTGCACTCACCCGAGTATTATATTTACTTACCAGAAGAAATTATTCGTATTTGAACGAATGTTACCTAAAAGTAACATTGCGCGCGCGCGCGCCCACACACACACACACACGTACGCACGCACGCACGCGCGCACGCACGCACGCACGCACGCACGCACGCACGCACGCACACACACACACACACACACACACACACACATGAACGAACGCACGTGCGCACTCAGGCACGCACGCGTGTTTAAAACGTAAATGAAACAAATTGTTCCAATATTTTCTCTGATTAAAAATTACTCTAGATACCGAAAAGTTGTACGCCACCAAATTTGACAAAATGGCTATGCGTGTGACAGCGCACGAGTTTTAAATAACATTTTTTATAACCGTTTAAATAAACTTGACAATATATAATAAAACTATACGTTTTGACAAATTTAATGATAAACGTTAACTGTTATACGTAGTTATATACCAACAATTTTCTATGTGCGAACCAGATTTAAGAAATATGTAATGAGCCTCTGCAGTGAAGAATCTATTTTAAAACTCGTGTGGTTAATTCGCCTAAGCCCTATCGGGCCACGGTAATTACATTCTATATTTCTCTTAAAAAGTTTAACTTGACTGCTTTAAGATCTTAAATGATTAATCAAAAGAAGTCCGTTCCTACACAATAAGAGCTACGTGGGAAACAAAGTTGGAGAACCGTTGTTCTAGAAAATTTAGTGTACCAACAGCTTTGGCTTCAAGATGTCAATTTTTTTTACCAGAGAAACAATTATTTTTTTGTAATCGAATGTAATATTAGACCATAATTAAAAGTCAAGTTATATTTTACACACTTTATTAGTTTGTGATTTTATACCCGATGCAATTCCGTCTGGCGGTGTAAAAGTAATTATAATTTTGACAAACTTTATTATGACTGTAGATGAAAATGGATCAACCACTACAACCCAAAAGAAAATCGGAAAAGCAACGTTTTGGGAACGCAAAAACGTTCGTAATTGATAAAGGCGTATTCCCGCTCGTACGCAGAACACCGATACCGCAGAAACTCGCTGGCGCAGAAAGTTGAATCCCGTGTATTGGAATGCTGCCGTTCCCGTCGCGCGCGAAACGCCACGACGCAGCCCGCAGCAGTTGTCTGTGGGTTGCAGCAACGTAATAGTATAGTATAGGCACAAATTCAACTACGCCGTCATCGCTTGCGATCAGCTGGGAAGTGCATTCAAAATTATGGGCAGAAAATCACTTGTTTTTATTCACTTTTAACCTCAAATCAACCTTGCAACGCCTAAATATAAACACAGAGAGCTTCGAGCGGCTTACTGCCAACTGCGAACCAGCAGGAATGGTGCACTTTGGTTTCGTATTTCGACGGATATTTAGGACTTTCCACGCTACGTAGCGGCACGCATTTCTATACGTACGAGCAGGAACCCACTTTAACCGTTAACTCTATTCAAAACATAACAAGCCGCTAAATCTCGATAAATGAAGACTAATCACGCGTCTCCTTGTTTGACAGCTTCGTGGTTAAGTATAAAAATTTAAAATCTGCGATATAATAGGAAAAAAAGATAAACAAAACCATGATATAAAAAGACCATCTTGAACAAAACTACTGTAACCTAACAGAAAAAAAATAACATGAGCCGGGAATCGAACCTGCCTCAATCGCGTCAGGCGACCAATGTACCACTAGACCAACCGTGCTGTTGGCATTGAACTGTTATTTAAACAATTTATTGGAACGCATTAATTCCCGTAGCTCTAATTTGCTTGCAACTAATCTAATTCTATTACTACAAGATAAATAACTAAAACTACACATTCAAAATCAAAGCTATTTCCTATTGGTCCGCACTTATCGAGATTTAGCCGTTAGTAAAATACAAAAGATTTCACATATTCTGCTGCTAGAGCTGTTATTCCTATTTAATAACAGTTATTAAAGTAACTACCTGTTATTAACATAACCACATTATTTTAGAATAGATTACAGTTTTAACTAATTAAATTATAAATTAACGATTTTTCTTCTTAATTGTAGATTATGATTACTTAAAGCGTAATAATGTTATCCAACATAACGTTATTAATCTTTTTAATAATATTTATAATAGGTACTTTGTATTATTTTCATTGAAACTTTTATCCTGATACATTTCTAGGAGAATCTTCCTTACTTATTTACAAAAGTATTAATGGTACCAATTATCCAATAGCGTCGTTTGTAAAAGTCATAAATGGACGTAATTTAACATTAAAGTGTAAAGACATAAATAATGCAAATAATGAAGTAGAGTGGAGTAGGAAATCTGATGATTTAGGGTAAATTCTCTAATTAACAAAAAACCAGTATTGTGTGTTAGATTCCAGACAAAATACATACTGAATGATGATTTTCACGAATTAATTTCATACCAATCACACCAGAAGATGCTGATGTTTACACATGCAAAAGTTTGAAGTATAACGTGTCTAAGGCGATTACAATTACAGTTGAACGTAATGTAACAAATCGAAGATTAAAGCGAACTCAATATAGATTCGGTATTTAATAATCATTGGTGTTTCGCTTCATTTTTGTTTTGTATTGTAGGGGAAGAAAATGGTAAAATTATGTTTAATTATATTTTTAAGTATTGATGTAGTTATAGATCTAGATAAATTAAATTTTCAATCTCTCAATGTGCCGGATCCGGTTGGTGATTTCTTTAAAAACATTAAAATGAAAATTAAGTCAACACCTCCACCATTATGGATTGATAATAAGTATATTAATATTATTCATGATCGTTCGGAAGTTTGGCCTGGTTATGGACGGCCAGGCTCGAATATGTTTACGTCAAATATTGCATCTAATAATATGCCTAGTCATGTGGAGTTAGAATATGAAGAACTACTTAGAAAAACTGATAGTAAAATTGTTGGTAGGTTTTAAAGTATGCATTTCGTGGTATGAATTATAACAATTGTTTCAGATTCAACGAACTGTAAGTATCACAGTTCTATGTTATGCTCTGTAATCGATCAGCATCCTTTTAGGACAGTTGTTTTGTAGATGCAACACCCATTACACTAAACCTAGATTAATGCTTGTCACAGCATGTATCCAGGCTTTATAATAAGCTTTTTATGTACCGTGTGTATTTTTTGTTATGTACTGAGTATATTACAACAGCCGTTGATTAGTCATTTATTGACAACTAGTAAATACCAAAGATTGGAAGGTTTTGATAATACAATGTTTTATTTTTTTAATGTATTTTAAAATTGCATATCAAATGTTAACAGGATACATTGTGTTCTGATGAACGTAATATATCGTAATTACGAAATGCCGTCAAATAGAGAGATGACAGAAGGAAGATGAGAACAAAGTTTGAAAAAATTATTATTTACCAAATTTTATTAGAATTTTTTTTAATAGCTTTTTTTACCATTAGCACACTATTAAATAAAGGATGTAAAAAAGCAGATGTGATGCTCAGTTTTTTCTTGTATCGTTTCAAGACTAAAGAATACTGAGGTGTGTGTCGGATAAATTCGGAATTTGACGATCATGCGAAATAAATTCTAACTAAAAACATCAGCTGTATTAAACGCCATATGAAAAGTGCAAACGTTTTTCAGTTGTATAGTATATAGACATTCGGAACAAAATTGGTTTTTGCGCAACCATTCTTTAGTGTTGAAACTATGTCTAAAACAAATACTTTCTATGTAATTCCCACTTGAAAAGCACATTTTATAAACATATCGAATCCAAAAATTTACCATGTCTTATAAGAATCTTCACAATTGATGTTATTGAAAATGATTTTTTGTTTAATATTTATCGTTGTGTCTAATATAAAATGTGTCAATTTGAAACTATTTGTGTTTGTATTTTTATTTTTATATGATGACCAAATTATGCAGACGGAAGACAATAAAAACTTTGTTTTAACATATTTGGTTACTGGTTAGGTTGTGGTTCAGCAATACTAAATCAAATTCAGCTCTGTTGACTGCCAAGCAATGACCCAACCGACATTTAATTTCTTCTGTAGTACCTCTGTGTAACACCTCTACATATACTCTGCACATTTCGGTAGTTATTCACACCTTTAAGCCCTCCAAATAAGTTGACCTTTGTTTGAACACATGACCCCACAGGACCAAAATCTAATGGCGTCAAATCCGGAGATCTAGCAGGCCACTCAATAGATCGTCTTCTGCTTCACCATGTTGGAGGGAAATGATATTGTCAATACCTCCATTTTTACAAAAAAAAAATGGTCCTATGATTCTAGTTTTACAGAGTAGGAAGTACAGACGTATTTTGATTTTTGCTCCATTTAGGTGATTTTAAAACAGTGGATGTACGGTGAAGTGAGAAATACAAAGAAACAGCTATTGAGTGATAAGCAGAGGTTCCTTTGTTTACGTAATTACTCTATTTTACGCGAAAAGACACTGAATTGTGTGGTTTTAAATCTATGTGGATAATATAAAATATAATAGGAAATTCATGCATAATATTTATGTGCGGAGACGATAAGGTATTATCACAACCTTTCACCTCTAATGTGTGTTTATTAAATATTATTGCTAAATATGTTATTTTATTAGACAATTAAATAACTTCTAAAAGTGCCACTGAAATTAGTAAAGTTTATTAGGGGTTTATGGGTGCGCGTAAACATTAGATACAATTACTAATTAGGTGCAATAATATTTGGCACAATAGTAATTCAGGGGGAGGGGCGAAGGTGAAGTGTTTAAGTAATTATACAAATTACTGCAATTAAGACATATATTAGTGATCTGAGTATTGATTAACAAAAAGAAAAATAGAGAGCAAGGAATAAAAGTTAAGTAAAGTTTAAGAGAGTATAAAAGGACAGAGCCGAAGCGGTAATCGTGAACCAGTGAGTAATGAATAAGGGAGAGAGGAACAAAGAAGAAGCAGATAGGAAAAGAATATTTGGCAAGGACAAGAAAATAATGTCTCCTGTCGTGCGGCATTCAAGGTAGGAACAAAAAGAGAACTAAAGAAAAGTGAAATAATAAAAGAAGAAACAGAAATGGAAGAAGTAAAAGAATTAATAAAAGAAATGATGGAGCAAAATACGAAGGGAATAAGAAGTGAAATTAAGGCAATGAAAGAAGAAATGAGAGAAAGGGAAAAGGCGTAGCTGAGAGAAAAGGAAGAATTGATAGGGAGAATCGAAAAGTTAGAAACAAAATCGGACAAGGAAGAGAAGGAATAATATTGTAATAAGGCGGCGGAGAAGCAAGGAACCAGAAAAAGACTTACCGGTGATGATGGAAGAGAAATTAAACATAAAAGTGGAGTTCAAAAAAGTGACGGTGATAAACAGACGAGAGAAAATGAGATGGTGGTGGCAGAGATGGAAAGTTGGGAGGAAAAGCAAAACATGCCGGGAAGAGTAAACTAAGGGATACAAGAATATACATAAACCACGACCTGACATGGGAAGAAAGGAGAGTACAAAAAGAAATATGGAGCAGGGCTGCGGAAAGAAGAGCCGAGGGGAAAAAGGTATGGGTAGGATATAGAAAAATGGAGATTGATGGTGAAAGGTATATATGGAATAAGAAAAAGTGTGAGTCAAGCAGATAAAGAGGAGAGAAGTGGGGGAACAAGGCCAAAAACTAATAGAAGAGAATGTGGAAACGGGAAAAGAAAGGGAACTAGTGGAAAGAGTAAAGGAAGAGATAAAAGAGTTAAAAGTACTATTCTGGAATGTGGCGGGAATAAAGAATAAAGACCAAGAGTTTTGGGAGTTCATAAAGGAACAAGGTGTGGTGGGATTACAAGAAAAGGAATTGGAGCGATGGGAACGGGAATTCGCATGGGAAGAGCAGCACGCGGTAGGAGATAACAGAAGAGGGAAGGGAACGCGGGGGGAATCATAACGGGAGTAAGAAGAACATGGTTGAATCAAGAAGAAAAGGAGAAAGTGCAACAGAGAAGAGGAATTGTAGAAAGGAATATAAAGCAGGGAAAACCAAAAATAAAAATAATGACGTGTATAGTTGAAGGATGAAAGAGACAATGGAAACTCTAGAAGAGATGATGAAAGAAAGGGAAGAGGGCATGATAATAATAGGAGATTTTAACGCGAGGACAGGAGGAGAGGGGGGATCACAGGAAAAGAAAGGAACGGGGAAAATGCAGACAAAGGACAAAGTGTTAAACAAAGAGGGAAAAGAACTACTGGAAATGTGCATTGAAAGAGGGTGGGAAATAATGAATGGGAATAGAGAAGAAAAATAATTGGGGTAATACACGTACGTAGAAGGGAGGGGAGAATTAATAATTGATTACGTGATAATGAACGAAACGGTACGGGAAATGTTAAGGCATTTAGGGTAAGAGAGAGTAGAATCGGACCACCTATCACAAGAACTGGTAATTGAAGAGGGAGTAAGAGAAGAGAGAGAAAGAAAGGAGTACATAAAAAAAATATCGTCAGAGGGGAGCATAAAGAAGCACAAAGAGAAAACGGGGAAAATAGTATGAGAAAGGAAGGGAGTACAAGAAAGTGTGGAAGAAATGAGGAGGAAGATGGAAGAAGCAACAGAGAAAGTCAATTTTAAACGGTGGAAGGGGGAGAAAATAGGATTGAAGAAGTGGTGGGATAGTGAATGCAAGGAAAAAAAGAGGAAGGCAAGAAGAATATTAACATAATGGAAAATGGAAAGCAGAGAAAGAAGATTATAAACAAGCAGTAAATAAATACAGCATAACATGCGAAAGGAAAAACGAAGAAAATAAAAAGAAACAATAAGAGCAGATCAAGGAAATAAGAACAGACGAATAGGTATGGAAATATCTAAAAAAGGAAAAGAGAAGAAGAGGGAAACAAACGGGAATACAAATAAAGGAATGGGAGAAATTCTTCAGGAAGGGGCTGCAGGGGGAACATAGGCAGAAAAAAGGAGAACGACGAGGAAGAAGAGTACAAATAGTAGACGAACAAGAAGGAATAAAAGAAGCAATAGAGGCAATTGGGAAAGTGAAAAAAGCTAAGGTTGCGGGAGAATACGGGATATAAGGGGGGGAATGGGTATATGGAGGGGAAAAGGTAGCAAAAAGGATGACGGAAATAATTAATAAAATATGGAGAGGAGAAGGCTTGCCAGAGAGATGGAGAGAAGGGATAATATGTCCAGTATACAAAAAAGGGGACAGAAAAGGAGTGGAAAATTATAGGAAAGTGCCATTACTAGACACGGCATACAAAATATACGTGACGATACTAGAAGAAAAACTACAGAACGAGATAGAGGAAAGGAAACTTATTCCCGAGGGACAGTCGGGATTCAGGATGGGGAGAAAGAGATAGATTATATATATATATATATATATATATATATATATATATATATATATATATATATATATATAACGTAGATCTAAAGGAGGCATTCGATAGAGTGAACCGGGAAAAGCTATAGGAATACATGAGAAAAAAAAAGATAAATGAAAGACTGATAGAAAGGATGGAGGACATCTATTAGGAAGCGAGGAGTAGAGTGAGATTGAACGGGGAGATGTGCGAGGAATTCGTAACAAGGAGACCCGAGACAGGGATGGCCACTAAGCCCAAGCCTCTTCTCGATATATACGGGGGATCTGTAAGAGACATTAAGAGGGCGGCAAACGGGAGGATTGGTGGTAGAGAAATTGAAGGTATGGTCGCTGGCGTACTCAGACGATATAGTTTTGGTGGCTAAGGAAGAAAAAGAAATGAAGGAGATGCTGAAGACGATGGAAAGATATATGAAAAGAAATGAACTAGAAGTAAACACAAAAAAAAACAAAGATACTAATATTCAGAAGGGGGGGGGGGAGAATAATGGAAGAGTGGAAATGGGAAGAGGAGGCAGTGGAGCAGGCGAAAGAATTCACATATCTGGGATATACAATGAGACAGGACAATAAGGATGGGGAGTATGTAAAGGAAAGAGTGAGAAAAGCGAATAAATTAATAATAAGTGGGGTATGGTGTCTGGAGTGGACCTAGGGAAAAGGAAGATGCTATTTGACAAATTAATAAAAAGTGTGGTGATATATGGGGCAGAAGTGTGGGGGTGGATGGAACAAAAAGAGGTGGAAGGGCTGCAAGAAAAATATTGGAAATGGGTATTTGGAGTGGATAAGGAAACTCCAGGGTATATTATAAGGTAGGAAGTGCAGGTAGAAAAAATAAGGGTGGAGGCTGGAAGAAGGGCAATGAAATATGAAGAAGAAATGATCGAAAGAACGTGTAAAATATTACAACCATGCTGGAAAGAGATAAAGGAAAGGAGAGTGAAATACGGACAAGGGGTGAGAGAGGAATATGATAAAAGGAACGGGTACGCAACGGAGGAATTATAGAATTTACTTTTTGCGGGTACTGTGCAAAAATTCTCATTTGCATTACATTGTTCCATCATTTGCTCACAGGAATCTATCTGGATATCAAAATCATCTTCATTCAATTTAGGTATTAGTTGAAGCTTGTAACAACCTTTTTTTGTGGTTGTATTAAAAAGTACATTAATTTAAGAATCGTTCATCTATTTGGCATAATATTAGAAAAGTTTTTAATTATTAATATGTAGAATTGAGAATGGCACTTTAATTGGCATTTCCTAGAACATATCTTTTGGGTGTAATATTACATAAATAGTTTTAGTTCCCTTTCTTAAAAAAAATTGGATTTATATTAATGTATCCGCGCAAGCGTTAAGATTTTTAGGGGAAATACACTTCAGTTATTCTGAAAGCTTTTTTTGTACTTTACTTGCTGCTGAATGTTAAAGCAGAAGTCATTGTTATAATGGTTTTTACTTAATTTTTATATTTAGTGCCATCAGAATTTTGGTGGTAAGTTTTTTTCAATTCATTATATTTTAAAGCTTAAGCATTTGCTCTTTCCAGGCACTCCCGTACACTTACGTATACTCCCGTACACTTACGTATACTCCCGGCACTTACGTACACTCCCGTACATTTACGTACAATCATTATAGTACTTATATTTATATTTTAAATGGCTCTTTAGTTACTTATTTACACAAGTTTCTCTTCATTCAAATAATATCATCTTAAAATGCAATTTTAATACAATAAAACATCAAGAATACAATAAGTTTAGTGGAACGAAAATTCCTTCAAATACCTAGTTCATCGCGTTGTTACAAGAATACGCAAGGAAGATGTAGAAACGCTTTCATACTGATTGACCGTTCCGCATCCATAATTAAACACAGGAAGCTGTCTATAGAAAATCATTATACTGAGGAATTTATGTGGTAAATTTTATATTTTTTTAAGCTTAGCTTTAAAACCTTTTCTTACCTCTCCTTAACCATCCATATATTGGGTAAATAAACTTAATTGCACTTTGTTAATTTTTGTTATTTATAGAAAATTATTATTGTTCATTATTTAGGGTTTTGTTATTCCTGGACAAAGATAACATGGCGCTCGAGCATGCATTTAATTATACATTGTTTTTTTATTAATAAGAGAAGGGAAAATAATTAAGCAGGTGAGAAACAAGCCGCATTTCAGGTGTATTAACAAGTCAATATAGTAGAACCCACCCTATTTAATCAACCGATTGTGGACGAGACGGCATATAATTAGTGGTGAAAGGTTAGTAATTCAATTTGTTAAAAATTTGTATTTAGAGATTACATTTGCCGTTTATTCAATGTACAAATTACATCACCATTTTATTATTATGTTTATTGTTATTATACTGGCCATTTAAATTTTCTTAAACCTACTTCACCACAACAATTTTATTTATATTATAAGCTTGTAAGGGTGAATTTTTTCTTTTTTTAAAATTCTAAATATGGAAATGTAGCTAGTTTCTAAATTTTCTGCTACTTCTCTCGTTTGAGGGCATTTCTTCAATTACCCATCTAAAGCTTTTTCCCCACTTCTTGCCGATTTAGGTCTGCCAGTTCTTTTCACGTCTTCTACGCTGCCAGTTTACCAAACATTTAAAAATGAATTGCAAGATTGTTCCTAGAGATACAGAATTATCTGGGTAAATTCCGTTGAATACATTACACAGTTCGCTTTGAGTTATCTTCGTTCCCGTAAATCATTATTTCAATACGTTGTCTCACTCAATTGTGCAATGTCTTCATAATTAATAATTTGCAAGAATATTAAACAGGGCTTTGCTTTAAACCAATAATAAGTATTTATTGTTCATATAAATTTAATTATCAAATTTCCATTCCAAAAGTGATGCTTTTGTTTAGTAACTGCATGACTTTTTCCACAGCATCCTTGATTAGAGGTGACTATTGAGTTGTAATAAATATTTTTGTTCTTGATTCCTTTTTTCAAAAATTGCAAAACTTTATGACTGAATAGAGAAAAATATGTTTGTTACAAAAAAAAAGATTATGTGTATGACATAAACATATAGCCTAAACCATTAGGAGTAAAACTTGAAATTTTAACAGTAATAATAATATTTTAGTCCGATAAATCCTGTAAACGGATGTAGGACATGTCAATTGCACAATTAAAGCAATATTAAAATGTTACATTTGCATAAATACATAGTCACCAAGATACTGAAACAAACAATAAGATGTTTATGGGACGGTATTGACAACTAATAACTAGATGATAAAATATATCACATTTAACAATGTGTAATTTATAATAACAAGATAATTTTTTTTGCATTTTGTGTCGATGACTATATTATGTACTAGCAGTACGCGGCGCGCTTTGCTGCGCTCAAATATAAAACACATTCTCTTTCTCCCTCTCACTCTCTTATTTGAAATAAATACATTTATACTTTGTTTTATAACTATAGATAACAATAACATTTAAAAATTATTATTAATTTTATTAAATACATAAATAAAAAGTTTACCTTCAGTAGGATTTGAACCTACGATACTTTGCTAAGTAGCGCTAACCAACTGCGCCATCAGGTTCAAGCCCCAATCGATGCAAACTTTGTCGTTATGTATGTAGAACTTACATCAGTTACATCAGTTCTACATACATAACGACAAAGTTTGCATCGATGCTTGAACCTGATGGCGCAGTTTACAATACATATAATATAAAATTAATAATAATTTTTAATTACATATTTACCTTTAACTTATTCGTTCATAACAAAAACTTATAATAACAATAACATTTATTCATGCGCATTTGTTTAATCTCTAAATTTTTTTTCTTAATTTTTGTAATAGTTATTCTGTTATTCCGGGCAAATTCAACAAATCAAAAATTATGAAAATCAGTCCAGCCTTTCTGGAGTTATAATTGGTGTAACTATCACGATGTTGCGACTTTGTTTTATATATACAGGGTGTTTTCAAAAAACGTTTCTCTAATTTCTAGGGTAAATAGAATATTAAAAAATAACGTTAGTTTGGTTAATAGACATGTGTCCAAAAACGCCTCCTTAAGAAGATACGGCCTTGTGAAAGTGGTCTCAAGAATCCTTTTTTTTTATTATCTCTGAAAAGGTTTAAGATATCTAAATGAAATTTAGACCACGTGTGCCTTAATTAGGTCATAAAATTGTGTTGCCAAATTTTTAATAGTTTGTATAGGAGCATCGCTAAAGGGGGGGTGCCACTTATTTTGCACCCAAACTTTTTTTTATGGGGATATTTAATTTTTTAGGCAAAAGTAATGTTTTTTAACATTTGCCACAAAAAAGACACTTGCTGAAAGTCAAAAAAATTACTGGTTTTGGAGTTATTTGAGGTTTTAGCTAGTAATGCTGGCGGAATTAATAAATTATTTTAAAATGAAACGATTAATAATAATAAAAACCGCGAGTCTGCAGTCTAGGCCTGCATAATTCAATTAAATCAAATTAACTCAATGTTTCTTTTCTGTTCCTATTTTAGGTAAAACATGTTAAAACCTCAAATAACTCCAAAACGAGTCATTTTTTTAAGTTTAAACAAGAGTATTTTTTTGTGGCAAATTGTTTAAAAAATATTATTTTTGCCCAAAAATTAAAAATATCTCCATAAAAAAGAGTTTGGGGGCAAAATAAGTTGCACCCCTTTAGTGACGCTCCTGTACAAAATATTAAAAATGTTTCAACACTATCTTTTATGGCCTAATCAAAGGTATTTGTGATCTACATTTCATTTAGGTATCTTTAACCGTTTCAGAGATAATAAAAAAAAAGGATATTTGGGGCCACTTTTACAGGGCCGTATCTTCTTAAGGGGGCATTTTCGGCTACATGTTTATTAATCAAACTAACGTTACTTTTTAATATTCTATTTACCCTAGAAATTAACGGAATGTTTTTTGAAATACCCAGTATGTATCGGGTGGCCAAATAAGCGCGGCACGCGGCCATATCTCCGCAACCGTTTGACTGACAACGTTGGGAAAAAAAATATTTATAATAAAATCGGCTACAAAATTACGATTAAAAATATTTTCAAATACGTAACTTGCCGCTAGATGGCGCTAATTGCGTCAAAAAATCGCATTTTCTTATGAATTATTGCTTAATTAAGATTAGTAAAAAGTATCATCGTACGAAAGCACTCGCTTTGCTTTACAACTTATGATCATTTATCCATATCTCCTATGGGTAAGTGGTGGGAGAGGAATATTATAATTCATAGAAAAATGCCTGTAACTTCCTTACTATTTAACCGATTTTGACAAACGAGAGCTCATTGGAAAGAGCATGACTTGTGAATTTCAAAAATGTATAGAACTAATAACTTTGGAGTTTGTTCTGGCCGCTAGAGGTCGCCATGTGACGCGTTTGCGTATTTATAGATTTTTATAGTTAATTTTAAATAGAAGGATATATTTTTACTAATACAATAAAAGGGCAATACAATGACAGTTAATCCTGTCAAAACCGCAAATTTTTATCTTGCGCCTTTCCAAAGATATTTAGATTTTTTTAATATTTTGGTAAGTATTGACTCACCATGTATATTTTTAGATAACATAAATTACTGATTTTATTAAGAAAATGAAATAGAAACATAGCACAACTACATTTAATGACAAAAATACAACATCTAGACAAAACAAACAAAATAGTATATTATGTATCTATTACAAAAATACATTTTGCACCCATTTAAGCGAGAGCTCCAATTGGTATGAGTGCAAAGCGATAATTTCGTAGGTGAGTTGAATACTATAATTTTTTTTTAAACACAGCACAAATAATTATTTTCCATGTATTTTTTAGTTTCTGCAAATAAAAATTCAATGTAACTAAAAATCATTTCATAACACTTTAAAGATATTAAAAATAACGAAATAAATAAAACACTCCGTTCCTACTGGAGTGTCGTTTAAATCCACATATGCATATTCTAATATATATTTTGTTAAGAAATGCATACTTTAATCCTGATTTTATTAAGAAATGCATATGCATACCAAGTACCTTACTTAAATATCTAACTTTTCAATAATTGATTGATTGATAATAGACGGACTAATGTGCGAGAATTTACAGATCAGTGCTGGAATTGTGTCATTGATGCGAGAATGAATTCGTTCGTGTAATATGGGTAAGTACTTATTATACTAATACAATACAATTAAGAAATAAGTAAGTTTTGATGTAGTCAAAGAAAAACTAACTAAAACAAAAAAAGTTATTTTCTTAAGTGCTAAAAATGTCTGCCATTTTTTTCTAAACATTGTTCTAATCTTTGTTGAGTAGACATACCGGCAGCTTCTATTTCGGCTTGTGGTATACTACAAATGGCAACTCGAATTCCGTTCCCCATATCTTCAATGGATGTAGACATAGTTTGTGAAACCATGTCTTTTAATCTTCTCCACAAATAAAAATCCAGGCAAGTCAAGTCGGGTGACCTGGCTGGCCAAGGAAATAGGCTGCCCCTCCCTATCCATCGATCGGAATATGTTTTAGTTAAATGTTCCCTAACGTTAAGTGAAAAATGTGCTGGGCAGCCGCGAGTTGTAGAAACATATTTCGCCTGGTTTCAACAGGCACATCTTCTAATAACACCGGCAATTCATTCCTCAGGAACTCCAAAAAGTTGTTTCCATTTACTGGTTGGCGAAAGAAATAGAGCTCAATAATTTTACCTCCTAGTATCGCACACCATACATTGACGCTCCAATGTCCCTAATGTTGAACTTGTCTTATACAATGGGGATTTTTGGCAGACCAGTAATGCATATTTTTTATCTTGACTTGACTATTGCTATGGAAGGTAGGCTCATAAAAGCTAATAGAAATCTATTCGCTTATCATAATCCTCCTCTTTTAATTGTTGCCAAGTAATCATATGGTAAGGATGCAATCTAAAATTAAAATATATTTAATAATAAACTATCTATTTGAATATTTAATAAAAGTTACCGATTAGCTTTTAAAATATTTGGGATGGTACTCCGACATATCCTCAACTCACTAGATAATGTTCTGGTAGTAATGTGGAGATGAGCTTTTATATATGCCAAAACATTAATAGTATTGTCCTCCGTTGTGCCTTTACCATTCCGTCGTAATACTGGACGGCGAATGCTTCCAGTACGGCGTAACCGTTCAAACAGTCTTTTAAAAGTTCTCTTTTTATAATGATGGCGATATGGATAGCGAATCGCATCTTTCAGCTATTGCAGAATTCTGGAAGCATTTAAGGTGTAAATATTAACCATATCCATAGCCTTATCATTCGCAAAAAGCATTTTTTAATTAACACACCTCTAAAATTCAACAATAAACTCAAGCTATTTATGATTTGACATTTCTTCACAGTAAGCCAATTAGTTAATATTTTATTTGTTTCAAAAGCCTACTAAATTTGTTTTAAATTGTAATATATAATTGCCGGGATTCATGTGTTTTTAGATTAATGTTAGGTTTGCTACTCCTTAGTTAAATAAATATCTGGAGCGTTGCGGTCTTCTTAAGCATTTTATTGTTGTTTGCAGTAATGTTAATAAGTATTGTAAAATAATAGCAGTAAGACAGGAAATTATTTTTTTTATAAATTATTACAACAGTCTATTTTTAAATTTCGCGTTATTATGATGCATCATTTACAGATTTAATTTTTTTGTGGCATATATTTTCTATTTTAGTGTTTTTAACAAACTTAAGAATTTGTATTATCTGCAATATACAGGGTGAGTCAATACTTACCAAAATATTTAAAAAATCTAAATATTTTTGGAAAGGCGCAAGATAAAAATTTGCGGTTTTGACAGGATTAACTGTCATTGTTTTGCCCTTTTATTGTATTAATAAAAATATATCCCTCCCTTTAAAATTTACTACAAAAATCTGTAAATACGCAAACGCGTCACATTGCGACCTCTAGCAGCCAGAACAAACTCCAAAGTTATTAGTTCTATACATTTTTGAAATTCACAAGTCATGCTCTTTCCAATGAGCTCTCGTTTGTCAAAATCGGTTTAAAGTAAGGAAGTTACAGGCATTTTTCTATGGATTAAATTATTCTTCCCCCATCATTTACCCATAGGAGATATGGAAAAAGGAGCCTAATGAAAGTTGTAGAGCAAAGCGAGTGCTTTCGTACGGTGATACTTTTTACTAACCTCAAGTAGGCAGAAGTTCATAAAAAAATGCGAATTTTTTTTATGAGGCAATTAGCGTCATCTAGCGGTAAGTTACGTATTTGAAAATATGTTTAATCGTATTTTTGTAGCCGATTTTAGTATAAATATTTTTTTCCCAACATTGTCAGCCAAACGGTTGCCTATATATGGCCGCATGCCTCGCCTATTTGACCACCCGGTACATGTCAAATAGAGATATAAAATTCGTACTACAAGCGGTAAATGCTACATTTGTTATGAATTAAAAAATATCAGAGCTACAGTAAGATACTGTGGAAGATAGATATTGCTTTAAAGCCATTTTAAATTGATGAATAGGTAACAATTTAATACAACTGTCAAATTTGTTATAAAGTTTTATACTGGAGTAAAGTGTAGTACTTTCATATTTTGAGGTAGTATGAGAAGGAATTCTTAGTGTAGCAGAAAACCTTATACAGGGTGTGGCGCGAAGAGTTTTGATTAAAAGTAATGGCGGATACAGTTATGTTAAAAATCTGAAATTACGAAGCTGTCGGTTTTGGATGACGCTGAGTTCAAATATAATATAGTCCTGAATGTGGCACTTCCGGTTATAGTGGAAGTAGACTACTAATGATGATTTTTTAAATCTCAAGGATTCATAAATAATGGAAATCATGGCCTACCCTTTACTAATGTTGAAATAATTAAGTGTTGTTATGTTTTAACTAAGAAAATGAAATATCTCAAAAGTGGTTGGATTTAGATATAGGGATACCAAACGAATTGGCTTAAAAAAATACAGCGGAAAATGTAATAAAATACAGGGTGTTCTATTTAAAGTAAGCTAAGTTTAAAACACCCTGTAAGAAATATCAATGAGATGGATATATGGAACGGGCAAACGCTTGTTATTTATTGGTTACAATTTCACAGCACTAGCTTCGTTATTAATGGAGATATCGTTATTCAATGTGCACTAGGATTTTTTCAAAATTTTTAAAAAAATCGAAATATCTCGAAAATACTTCATTTTTGGTATAGGACATTGTGCACAAATTTTATCTAGAATTTCATGTAGAATTCGAAAATTAAATAAAAATTATTAGGTTCCATTTAAAATAACAAAGTTGACGTCTACTTCCTGTATAACCGGAAGTGCCACATTCAGGACAATATTATATTTGAACTCACCGTCATCCAAAACCTATAGCTTCGTAATTTCTGATTTTTAACATAACTGTATCCGCCATTACTTTTAATCAAAACTCTTCGCACCACACCCTGTATAGGTGTATACAGGGCAAAGTTAAAATTTTAAATTTAATAAATATGTTTCTACACGTTCCTCTAGATGGTGTATTGCATATCAATCGAATAATCTTTTTTTGAAGCACAAAAAGCTTTTGTATTGTAGGCAAGCAGTAAGTAATAATTTTTGGAAATTGTAACTCTAAGGGGGTTAAATAAGGATTGAAGAGCTCTCTGCTTAGAAATAAATACATATTTCAATGTTTTTGGAAAATCAAGGTCTAAGAGGGTGAAACAGGAGATGTAAATTTGTATGGGAGTCCCACTATTTTCAAAGACAGGTTTTATAAAATTTTATATTTAAGCTGCTGAAACACCTGTTTAAGTAGGGGATGAAAAATTGTATGAAAATTGGTAATTTTTTTAAGGTACGATATAAAAATTTGTATTTAGCTTTCGAGGCAAAATAGTCATGTCTGTTTTAACATTTCTGGGATCTCTAAGAGGAAAATAGGGGATGAAAATTTGTTTGAAAATTATTAATACATAAAATGCGGAAGTCTTTCAAGCTCGTTTGGATATTTGTTACTCAATCACTATTTAACGCATGTGATATTACTTAGGGTGTAGAAACTTTTTGAGAAATTGCATTGTCTGTTTCTTCTTTATATGTACAGTTTGATTTAGGCTATTTGGTTTTCTATCTGGAAAGTATAAGTTACTAATTGAATGCACATTTTACAACCTTATCAGCAGGTGGCCTAGGACCAATTGCGACCATTTTCACATTTTGCATTTACTGGTTCAGACTTCAAATTTGGCCCATAATGATTTAGTATTGAACGCAAGGAAAATCTGTTAAAGACAAAACCGTTTATTAATTTCCGTGTTGATATTGAAAAACAAAACTAACTTAACAAATTAATGTTACAGGTTTCTTATTCACCCGACTACTCTCAACATTTTCGATGTTTTCGTATGGGAAGTATCCTTTCTATTACAGATAGACGAAAAGTAATGTGGGGTCCTTGTGCTCGATTTTGGTGTTAATTAAGATCCAATAGTCATAATCAAGATATCTCTGACCGTTATTGCGCAATTAGCCAAATTTGAAAAAATGGCGATTTTGAAAAACTTTTTTATTTCTAAATGTATCGACAAACTGTAAAAACATTCTTAAGGCACTTTTTTTAGTAGAATCCGTTAGTGCATTCACATTTTTAATACCTCCTTAATTTAAAAAAATATGGCATAAGGTTGTTTTTTTTTATATTGAAGCCATAGTTGGCTATGACATTTTTAAATGACATTTTTTGTGCTTTTCAAAAATATATAACACTTCTATGCTATTTTAATAATCAATTGATTTTTTTTTCTTATTTACGTTTTATATTAAGAATACACAGTAGGCATAGAAGGCTGAGATTTATTTAAGTAAAAACAAATGGTACCTATATGTCAAATAATAAATTAAAAATTAGAAGTGTGCAACAAAGTGATCTTGGAATTTAGTTATTAACATGCCTAATTATACAAATTCAGAAAAATTTTGATTGTTAAAGTGTTTTATATTATCCGAAGGTAATAAGAATGTGGTATTGGAATCATATTTACAAAATTTTCATGAAAGGCAGCAGCCAAATAAAAATATTGTTGTACGGTATAGTTAATAGAAATTAAAATTTTTGCTAGCTCAAAACAATATCTTAATTTTAGGTTACAGAAAAATTTAATTGAATTCAGTTCTTTTAAAATCCCAGGCCAAAAACTTACTCTAAACGAAATTCTGAAGAAAATTCAATGGTCGTCTTAGGACAAGTCAAAGTAGAGCCAACAATTTCATCTAGACAAATGGTTAATCTAGGCGTGTCTCCAAGCAAAGCCCTTCGAAATTTAAAGAAACACAAATATCATTGCTATAGATTTCGGAAAGAACATTTTTTTACTATAGACGACAGAAGGCGGCGTACTTAGTTTTGTAACTGGTATATAAGTCAGTGCCAAAATATACCTAGTTTTTCAAAGTCTATTGCATGGTCAGACGAGGCGCATATCAGTAGTTATTGTATTTTTATAATCACTATTTATCTTACTGGGCAGATACTAACGCTCGTGTCAGTGTTGTCCGCAGGAAGCAAGGGAAATTTGGAATAAATGTGTGGTGCTGCATTAAAAACGGACATTTTTATTATCACATGTGTGAAGGAACATTAAACTCAATGAAATATCTCGATATTCTACGAATTCATTTGGAGGGATTTCTAGAGAGTCTTCCTTTAGCACGATGTTGCAATGCTATATTTCAGCAAGACGGAGCTCCCGCACATAATTCCTGTGTAGTTAGTGACTACTTAAATTTACGTTTTCCTAATAGCTTGATGGGAACGACAGCACCAATTTTGTGGCCTGCTCGTTCACCCGATCTTTCGTCTCTAGATTTCTTTTTATGGGGTTTTTTGAATAACATTATATACAAAAGAACTAATAATACTGTGAATGAGTTAAAAGAAAGTGTTCGTGTGGCTTTTACACAATTAACACCATTATCTATATATAACTCTATAAATTCAATTAGAAGACGATGCGAAGTCTGCGTCCAAAAAGAGAGCGCACAGTTTGAAAAATATTTGTAGTTTTAGTGTTTTTTATATTGATATTTTGTGTTCATATTTTTGTTCGTGTATATAATTACATTACATACGTATAAAAATTGATTTTCTGTTAGCTTTTCATAATTTCTGATGCGGTTGTATTGTTTATTTTCATATCATTTCAATTTGAAGTTGAAAATGTTTGATAATTTTATATTAGTTTTATATTAGTAGTTATATTAGTAGTAATTTTATAGTAGTATATTAGTAGAGCAGTCCGGTGAAACAGTTGTAGTCGCTTTAGATATCTCAAAGACATTTGACCAAGTTTGGCATAAATGTTTACTTGCCAAACTCACCTCGTTTGGGTTAAATGATACGCTCATCAACTGGGTTTCTAGTTTCCTTGTTAAAAGACGAATACGTGTCGTAGTTGATGGCTTTTTTTCAAAAGACTTCTGGCACCCAATTTTACTCCGAAATTTTCTTGCCCCCCCCCCCTCCCGAACCGTACTGAGCTAGGCGGTTTCTGTAGGTGAGTTCAGAACCCTTTCCTTTTTCCTCCGCTTCCCATTTAAACAACACGTAACAATATCAAAAGTAAGGTAAAAAATGGTTTTCAATTGTGCATCTGATAGAGGCACTAGAATAATTCTAACCCTTACGTTAATCAGCAATCACATGAATTTCAATTTACAGGTCAAGTGAGTGGTGGAATATTGCCTTTATTTTATAGTGGTCCAGATGTTGCTACTCATACAAATGATATTTTACGTTTTAATTAATCGCTAACTCTCGAAAAGTGATTTTTATCAGTACGATATAAAAACGAAAAACACGTAGATTCTTATTCATTGTAACTGTAGTGTTTATCAGGACCACTTCATTTGTCTCTAGTAAGTTCGTAATTTTGAATCAATTCCAAACAATTGTTTTATTAATTATCTCACACCACAACTTGACTTGACCTATAATAACTTCCCACTAAGCTGCAAGTAAAAAACAAGTAACAATATGATAATTTATTAATTATAGTTGGATGAATGAACTAAACTAATTTGTTAGGATTAGTAAGATGCCGACACTTGCCGACTAGGTACCTTAAGGATTAGCTTTCTCAGAAGATGGTCAATAATCTCTCAATGGCTGCGGCGGCATCTTTATATTATTAAGCTATTTATAGTATGTTAAACGGTAAATAGTAATTGTATATACAGGGGTACATATGCAAATTATTTAAACATAATAGTTATTATCGTGATTAAGTAAAGCAGCATACTTTCTTTATTGACAACATTGTCATGCATTAATGCAATTTAATTTGATCATATCGTAGTAATAATGTAAATTGGCGGATTCCTTTCAAAAAATGTTAATGAAATGAGACCGCGTCGTCTCATCGTATCACGACATCATGGCGCACTTATGTCGCCATGCATTACAAATCCGTTTTGAGGGTTTACTCTTAAAAAGAAGAACCCTACCTAATGGACTTTGCATATGATCCGCTTAATATTTTGTGACCATTACCACAACATAACTCACAGCTAACACAATGCAGCACAACTTCGTTTTTTGAAAATGTTGATATTACGGCAAGTATTTATGGAAAAAGGGCACTTCATATGCTTTGCTTATCTACACAACACAGCACACCACTAGTGCAATGCAGCACAGCTTTATTTAGTTAGTTTGGTTAATGTTGATGTTACAGTACGAAGTTGTAACCCGAGGACGAAAATTTCGATTTATGGAAAAATGGAATAACTTAACATATTCATGTTTTGCTTACAAGCACAACACAGCACACCACTAGCACAATGCAGCACAACTTCGTTTCATTGAATTAGTTAATGTTGATGTTACAGAACGAAGTTGTAACCCGGGGACGAAAAATTCGATTTATGGAAATATGGGTGCACGTATTATATTTTGCTTATCAGCACAACACAGCACACCACTAGCACAATGCAGCACAACTTCGTTCGATCGATATTGTTGATGTTACAGCACAAAGTTGTAACCCGAAGATGAAAAATTCGCTTTTTGAAAAAGTGGACACACTTATTCTGTTTTACTTATCAGCACAACGCAGCAGACCACTAGCACAGCGCAACGCAATTCAGTTTGTTCAATTTGGTTAATGTTGATGTTACAGCACGAAGTTGTAACCCGGTAATGGATAATTCAACTTGCGGGAAACTGGGCACAGCACAATTTTTATTTCCTTCGGCACATTATAACACACTACGAGCACAATATAACATAAAGTAAAAAATTTAAATTGGAGTAAGTTGTGGTTACAACTTCGGAGACACAGAATAAATTGAAAATAATTGGACAGATTTTCGAAAACCTGTTGCTTGGCAACAGGGCTGAGAAGATATGGAAAATTATTTTCTAATTTATCGAACTTTCGTGTGGTATTCCTTGGATTATTTTTGACGTTACAATAAGAAACACGTTTTCAATATTATATTTTTATTTTAACAAATTAAGGTTTCTGAACTTTAAAATTGATGACAGAAATCAAATAAAAAAATACATTGTCTTTCAATAAAAACAAAATACTTAAAATTATTCTCGCGGTAATAATGTAGGTAGATTATTCTCACTATAATAATGTTTTGATTGGCTAAAACGTACGCACATGACTGAAATTGAAAGTCTCTATTGGTTCTTAGAAACGTCAAAAAATAATCATATACAATACCTCAAATGGCCGATGAATTGCCGAAAATTTTTGCCAAAGTGTATGAGTGTAACAACTTCAATTTTTTTTATTTTTGAAGGTTGGCTCTTTATCTAGTTCCGTACGGAAGGTTTTCAAAATAAAATAAAAATAATATATTTTAAAAGTTTGTTTAAAAAGTACACAATTTTAATGAAAAAAGAATTATTACTAATTTTTTTCTCAGCCTGGAAGGTAAATTTTGTACACTCTTCCGTAATGGAATTAGTAATTGTCAAAAATATACAAAAAAAATTGGTTATGATATTTTTATTAGCATTGGCTACAGCTTACATCAAAATTGTCAAAAAGTAAGCATACTTTCAAGAATAGTTATACTAGTAATGTGTAGATTCTCCTCATCCTCATATAAGTCTTCTAACTTCCTTTTTCCCAAACTTCGGGCCTGTCGGATTTTTTTTTCAAGGTCCAACGCCTTGCGAACACGGGCTATATCAAGTCTTTTCATAGCTTTTCAAAGGCAATTTTTTTTTTATTCTTAATGTTATATATGGTTGTAAAGAGGAGATTTCAGAGAATAATAATCAATCAAAACCCAAAACTTGAAAAAAAAATTCCCGGTCTGACTGTCCTTAAGCACTTTGACAAAAATGTATGCAATTCGTCGGCCACGAGTGGTATTTAAAAGACTATTCAACGAACAAAATTAACGGTCAATTGACAAGTCATGAATTAATTAATTAGTTTTAATTTTGAACAAGTTGCAGGTTATATAGTGGTTTCGGTGGTAGTCGGAGTCTGCATTACTTAGACGAACAAAATAAACGTCAAAGTTTATGTCAATTTGACATTTTACCGCAAGCAATTAAATTTCACAGGAAGAGAAAAAAATTGTCGGGAATATTCCGCTAGCGGAGTTGTCGCACTATTGTGCTCTGATTGGTGCAAATATAAAAAATACTAAATTGTAATTGGTTGATAGTTGACATGGAGAGGGTGAGTTGAATAGTAAAATATATTTAATATTATTGTTTAGCATTAAAAACTACATTATAAAAACGAGAACCGAACTCGGTGTTCCGAAGCGGTTATCCATCCAAGTATGGGCCGCACCCGACGTAGCTTAACTTTTTATAAATATTTATATTTTGACCCCCGATTTGACCATGTTACCAATGAGATACAAAGTTCGTACAAATGGTGACACCTATTATCCTCTTTAAGAGTCTGAAGTCAGATTTTCAATACTCCTTAACACAAAAAAGCTACACACGCTCACACACAGACACACAGATTTAAATACAAATAAATAATAAATAATTTATTATAAGTTTTGTTATGAACAAATAAGTTCAAAAGCAAATGTGTAATTAGAAATTATTATTAATTTTATTAAATACATAAATAAAAAGTTTACCTCGACTAGGATTTGAACTTACGACCTGTGCTTTGCTAGAGTACTCTAGCAAAGTACAGGTCGTAGGTTCGTAGGTTCAAATCCTACTCGAGGTAAACTTTTTATTTATTTATATATTTAATAAAATTAATAATAATTTTTAAATAATAAATAAAATCATACTTTTACAGATAATCGCGGTGGTGCTGTAAAATAAATCATTATAAGTAATAGTGAAGTACTCACAGCGATCTTTTGGAAGTTGCACAATATTTCTAATTAATTTTTTTACGATTTTTTTCTATTAGTTAATTTGTTAGTAGAATTGGGGCACCTGCGCCGCCATCTTGGATTTTGTGACGTCACTTCTGGGGACACTATCTTTCACTGTTTTATATGCCCACGAGAGAATCGTATTTTTTCACCCCTATGGTTTCTTTTCGGAGGCCATTTTCAACCCTTGATGGAATTTTCACCGTAATTAGAGCCCTTTTAGTTGTGTTAAGAACCTTTTTGTCGATTCACTCCTTTTTTTATGGCTTCTTTTCGGAAGTCATTTTCAGCCCCTTGATGGAATTTTCACCCTAATTAGGACCCTTTTGGTTGTATTAAGAGCTTTTTTGGCAGTTCAGCCCCTGGAAGGTAGGCAAATGCGTGCGCATACAATGTTCTAATAAGGGGCCCTAATGCTACCTCATAAGAGAGCTATAAGAACTTGTGTTATATCTGCGCCCTCTTGTCATGACCTCCTTGGCGGGAAATTTGAAATAAGATGGTACTAATGCTAACTTGTAAGACAGCTATAAGAACGTGTGTTAGGTCTGTGCCCTCTTGTCGTAGCCCGTTACACATTATAATTAGATATACATCAAACTATTATTGTTAATGCACGATGCGCGTGTTGGTTTTAATAAATATTTAAAAGACAGCAACGAACAGGGTTATCTTGATGGAGATAAGCACGATAAAACAGACTAGAATATACTTGTGATTGCAGATTTTTTTTTTCGAAAATTTTTCTACAATGGAAGTTGATCATGCACGCCTCTCTCTTGTTACGGAACTCTTAATTAAAACAGCTAAACTACTAAAAACGCTTTTATTTATCAGAATAGAATGGTTGAAAAACAAGTATTACACAGTAATTTGATTATCTCATCATTTATAACTAAACATGTAGTGAAAAACTTATTTACAAAATCAAGAATTGGTAAATTATTTCTCTTTCTAAAGTACAAGAACATTATCGTATAAAGTCCACACACATCCAAATGGTAATCCTGCGGCGTCGTTTTGTTGTAGGGGAACCATCTAGAATTCTTCTCAAGGAAGCGTAAATGGTAACCCAGCGGGGGTCGTCCAAAGGAGTCAAAATATTCCCCGTTACTATTCTCGTCATTGTAGATAGCAGTCCAATGCTGACTTGGTTTGTTTGCTGGATCTGTGTTCACAATAATTACGTGTCGCGGTAGCTGATTAGAAGCACATACAAGTCGAAACACATTCTTGTGGGTGGGGATTGATTTCAAACATTTCAACACTTATTATTAGTTTTTCTTATGAACAAATAAGTTATATTTAGAATTTATATCAGTTCTACATACATAAAGACAAAATTTACATCGATTGGGGCTTGAACCTTGATGGCGCAGTTGGTTAGCGCGGTACTCTAGCAAAGTACAGGTCGTAGGTTCAAATCCAACTCGAGGTAAACTTTTTATTTATGTATTTAATAAAATTAATAATAATTTTAATTTCAACACTTGTACCTCATCATCTTTGGGGTTGGTATGCGCCCAGTTTTGCAGTAGTAATGCGTTTTCCAGAGTACATATAGGCTCCTCGATCTTATGGTTTAAACAACTATACGCCTTTGCTTCCTTTTTCAATTTTTTAATCGACGGACAACCAATCTTAAGTTTGATATTGGTTTGCTAAGGAATCTTAAAAACTGTTGTTTTTCACTACCCGTAACGTAAATTTTGTTAAACGGCAGCTTCTCTCGGAAATCGTTGTATGGTACATACCCTGACCGCCATTTCAAACCGTGATATTTATCCTCTAGATATCTTATCTGTCTTGACATGAGTTTTGATATAAAATAATCTCGAGGTGACTTTATCAGCATCAGGAGTAACGAACCATGATCTGTAATCACGGCAATTTCTTTCGATATGAATTCGTTATCAACACCTCTGAACCCTTGTCCGTCCAAATACGCGTCCATCTTCTTTCACTTGCTGCTGGATACTGAAGTTTGTGATCTAGAGCTGTCCCTTTTAACAGGCGTAATCCACGACCACGTTTCTATGTTTATCGACATCAGTCACGTTATCGAATTCGGCGTACACCAAACAGTTACGAGAGCTTCTTCAAAGCTGACTTCTAGGCGAAGGTAACCGTTTCTAACTAAATACCCGTGTGTGCTAGCGTTTGCAGACAAGTCAGGGGTTAGGTCGAAGGCCAATAAACCGTAGCCGTTAAGGTAATCGCTTCTCGATATATCGTTGCCCTCATTCAAAAATGAATACCCGTACCGGAGAATAAGGTGTGATATGCCCTTGCATGTAAACCATTAGCTGTAAAGTCTGGTTGTAAGGCCTTCGAAGGAATTTGTTGGCCGTCAATATATAACGACATGTAATTAATATTGCTGTGATGAAAATTGAATGGATTTGAGGGTAGTCACCGTTGAAGGTTTTATTTGCGATAAAACCTACGATACATCGTTTAGGTAACTGACCAAGGAAGATATTATCCAATGATTTTCTCTGTAAGCCTGTAGGTAGCGTTAACACTTTTACGTTGGTCTTTGTAACAAGATATTTTGCTGCTGTTGTTTCTAAAACTTTAGCGTGTGCAATTAGAATGGTGAGGTTGGTTCACATACGTCTGACCAGTAAACTAGCGTCAATAATTCGCGTCTTCTAAGTTCAAGCGTGCGCCGCCATTAGATTAAAGGTATCTCTTGATCGTACAAATGTAGCCTTTATTCAACACCGCTTATGAGAAATTTTTCCTGATTAAATGAATCCGAGTGCACGTGACCAACCATCTCAATTTGTTTGCTGGTCGCTGCAAGTACTTGGCGTTTCGAGAAACCGTTATTTGCTTTTCCCAGTGTATTCATCTGCCCAGCTGTATCATTGTGCCTGAAGGTACAACCTAGATGTGAACTCTTGGTCTCCTTTCCATAATTTAGCAACGTTTCGATATATGAGCGGTAGGCGTAGGTGTTGTTTAGTTGTGGCACCATCTTCTGATTTAAGTAAACCTCCACTTGTGATAAAAGCGAATGCATCCAATTGTTTGCCGGTGCTACAACATCCGCATCAGTAAGTGTTGTATCATCTTGCTTTAGAACTTTAGCTGTAATGTACAACATGGTCTGACTGAAATCTATGTAATCGTTTTCATTTCCGGGCACTACAGATTCTATTGAATTCACATAATATTGTTGATAAGGACAAACCATTATTGCACTTTCTTGAAGTGTAGTTTCAGACACGACGTCCCAAACTCGAATGGCATTTCTGCGCCTCTTATTTGTTTTTATATTAATTTCGATGTTTTCAAATTCCCGTGTCATCACGGGCATGTGTGCAGGCGAAAAAAACACATCTTTACGACCTCCGTAAGCGTAGTTTTCAGAAGTAATATTTATTATACGCATAAGTGGAGATAATACTATACCCACAATTTGCGGTTCAACGATGTCCCAATAAACAAACATCTGTGTTGGTAATCCTATCCATATACCAGCGGGGTATGGGAGTATTGGTTCCATAGCTATCTTTTGATACATCCGATAACCCCAAATGTAAGGCTAAACGTTGTGGGAATCGCAATGCCGAGAGGGAGGTTTTTATTTTCGTAGTGACGCGCTTAGTTAGATCATGGTATTCGAGTGTTAGCAATTTACATATTAGCTCGTGGTTATTTAGCTCGTTGACAATTTCTTCAATGTTGGCATAATTCCCCGAGGCGAAACGTAACACATACCATCCGTCCTTAATATAAATGGCTTTCTCAATCTCTTTGCGTTTATCCGTCTGTAGATTTGCCGGTGTATTATCACTTTCCTTAAAAATATGGGTAAATACTTCAATTACAGATGCTGCTTTCTTCGTTTGGAGAACTCTCGCCGAGGCCCTCTTGCTAAACACATCAATTACCGTTAGTATGTAGTTGTATCCACTATTGTGTTTACTTAAAGTTCGCATATCGCAAAGATCCGCTTGCCACAGCTCGTAAATGTTGCTCACAATATATTTAATTCGCGGAAATTTTTTTATGACAGGTTTATGAACCGGATAAGCCTGTCATTTTTTCACTTCACCATATCCACCCGGTACAGCATTCACTAAAGGTGTTATACCCGCAAACCCTGCCGGATGCTCTGGATTATAGTATACAGCATCCATGTTACGT
Source organism: Vesta saturnalis (assembly GCA_036346205.1). NCBI lineage: Eukaryota > Metazoa > Arthropoda > Insecta > Coleoptera > Lampyridae > Vesta > Vesta saturnalis. The sequence continues at coordinate 1,125,780 of JARFJB010001834.1, forward strand.
TCTCCACGTATCCCAAACTAGTGAAAGTTTTCTTTTTCGAAAGGATCTTAGCGGGGTTTCCCTCGAATCACTATCGGCATCGTAATTCTCACCTATAATTGTGAGGCTCGATTCAATGTTAGGTGATACAGTAGCATCACGTCTTCGAGTATTTCCGATAAACTCTCGTGGTATATATATTTTTTTAATGTACGTCGCAAACTGTCGCCAGCCGTGTGGGTTTGTGGTTTTTCGCTGTCTTAGCGTTTCGTGAACCAGATCGATAGTGTTGGCATAAGGGTTGATCTCACCTTTTATTGTGATTGTACCCCGTTTATCCCAAAATACATCACCGCACCTATTCAGTATACGCAAGAAATCAGTGCCTTTCTTTCTGTATGAAACAGGCACTGTTGATACTATCTCGTCGTATGCCAGACCTTTGCGTTTCGGTGAACCTCTAATATCATCTTCATCACCGCTGATTGTTATATTAGCGGGTTGACGTAACTGATTGGAAAAATGTAGATACCTTCGAAGAATCTGATTGTACTGCTGCGGTTTGTCATGGTCAGTCATTTTTGTTTTTAATACTTTATCCATGTCGTTACCCAACTGCGTTGATATGTTGCTATGCGTGATATCTGGCGCTTGCAGACGCTGTATAAAATCCATAAGTAGAATAATCATCTTCTTCAGATTGTGGTCCATAGTTATTGAAACAAATTACCTAGAATTACACTAAGTAATTGTCCTAATTGTCAGGAGCGGTAGAAATGTGCCACCCTTCTGTACGAGAAACTATTTCTTCTTTTTTATAGATGTACCTCTCTGTGCCAGCCGCCTTAAAGCGTGCTTATGTTGACAGAGCCGATGTTTCTGATCAGCTGACAGAGGCACACGACCTTTTAAAATGTTATGTGCACACTCGCAAATGCATTCCACCTGCTTACTATCCAGACATTTCAATACAGCGTCACGTTGACTTTTACTTAATTTGGTTAATGCGTGCAGGATATCGGTGTTTTCAATTAAAGCGTCAACCATCATATACGATGTAATCTTTATGACTGTGAGGCTTAAATCCTTTTCTCGCTATATATACTTGGCAAATACCTTGAGGCCCGGATATGTTTGTTCTATAGCGTAGCACATTCGGTGTATTCTGTTTTAAATCGAACAATAAATATCCGTGCGGGTTAGAAGTAGCATCTTGGTACGCAGCCTCTAAAAATTTAGGGTTGTCAGGTGAAATCTGCCTTGCTAAATGCTGTGTCTATGCCCTGTCACGTGGGTCTTAGACAAGATTGTGTAAGGAGCGTTGAGAGAAATATCGCGCTGTCCGCGTCCTTGATGAAATATGTTTTGCTTTAAGAAAAACGCTTAGGTTTACAACTCTTTGTAAAAATATCAGCCACCGAACCGTTAGTCTCACGCATTAGATCGTCAATTGTTATTAAGGCCGGTTTTTCACCGTCAAACTCTTCCATATCAGATAATCCGTTCTGAAAATCCACTGAGAGATCTTTGAATAATGGTTGCCATTCGCCGTAAAACTAGATCATTTTTTCAAAAGCTGTATCGCAGACAGTTTCGATATTTTTTAGAAAATCAACGATAGAATATGATTTCCCACAACCAGATAGCCCCGCTACTATTGCAGAAAAGGGATGCTTAAACTGACCTTCCATCTCGAAACCCCAATCGATACTAAAGAGTATTCCGTTATCATCACAACTTAAATACTAGGTGAAAAAATCTGCAATCGCATGTATATTCTACTTTGTTTTATAGTGCTTATCTCCGTCAAGAGAACCCTATTTGTTGCTGTCTTTAAATATTTACTAAAACCAACACGCGCATCGTGCATTAACAATAATATTTTGATGTATATCTAATTATATTGTCTAAGGGGTTACGACAAGTGGGCGCAGCCCTAACACAAGTTCTTACAGCGGTCTTATGAGGTAGCATTAACGCCCCTTATTAGAACATTGATGCGCACGCATTTGTCTACCTTCCAGGGGCTGAACTGGGGTTAAAAATGACCACCGAAAAGAATCCATAAAAAAAGTTTCTTAACACAACCAAAAGGGCTCCAATTAGGGTGAAAATTTCATCAAGGGGCTGAAAATGGCCCCCGAAAAGAAGCCATAAAAAAGGAGTGAACCGACAAAAAGGTTCTTAACACAACCAAAAGGGCTCTAATTAAGGTGAAAATTCCATCAATGGTTGAAAAGGGCCTCCGAAAAGAAACCATAGGGATAAAAAATACGATCCCCACGTAGCATATAAAAAAGTGAAAGTTAGTGTCCCCAAAGGTGACGTCACAAAATCCAAGATGGCGGCGTAAGTGCGCCATTTCTACATTTATTAGTTTTTTTTTATTTGCCTAATCAACGGTTTTTGTGAAACACAATTTTATCGTGATTAGATAAGCTAGCAACCACATTTCTATCGCTTAACATTTTTTTAGCCATTTCTGGTAATAACGAATACGGATTTCTTTATGGTATTGGTAAGTATACATGCGAATTGTATAAATGTCACTTACTTTTATTTTAATTCTACAGCTATTATTGGAGGTTTATTTCTATTTGGAGGAATAATGTGTATGTGTGTACGTAACAATCCAAATATTCGTGCACGTTTGGATAGATCTGCGTCAGATAATCCAGCATGTACGCATGCAATGTGTGTTCGTCATCGAGATACTAATCCATTAGCTGGATGTATTTTAACTAATATAAATCCAACGAACCACATCCCAACACCAATAGTACATACGGATGACTCTGGTGATGTTACCGTACTTACATTTCCAGATGAAACAATCGATGATTCCATCGATTATAGGGTGACGAACGATGAAATTGATGAAAATTTGGATGTACCACCTTCATATGCAAATTCTGTTGATATTACAAAATGTGATTTGCCACCTTCTTATGAGGAGGTTTTAAAAACTATGCTTCCACCTACTTACTCTAACGATCATTCTCCTGGACCACCTTAAATTATCACACATTTGTTTTTTTTTGGTAGCACATGTAGTTGGTGGTAAAATTACTTTGCATTACGTACTTATAATGGAATATCCTAATTTTTGGATTTTACCAATATTTAAACAATTTTTGATACTATTTGCTTTTAAGACGATATTAATCGTAACTAAATGTTATCCAAAGTAAATCTAAGTGATAATCGAAATTAAGAATTTTTACATACAATCTACTCGTGTTGATATATGTACGTAATGTGCCTTATTTCGTGTTAGCATTTCTGTTGCCTAATTTAATTCGTAATGTTAAAAAATGTTATTTCATTTAAAAATATATTATTGATGACTAAATATGTGAGTATTTATTTTATTAGGATTTGTTCGACACAGTCGAATTTTTACCCAAACTGAAGAGGCAGAATTTCTTCCTCTTATTTTTTTAGACGTTTCGGTTGAAGTAAGTACCACGAAACGGTTTTTCGGAGAAACTCACTACGCTACCAATAATGACTTTCTACATGATTCGCCTAGGATGTGTATTGTTGTGTTAACCGGTTAAGAAACGCACACGTGAACTGTTACACTTAACTAAATGTACTGAATTAACAAAACAACATATGGCCTGTTCCCTCAGAGTTTGGATGATGGAGTACGCTGGTTCAATGGTTTGAGTTTCTTCCATTTGTACATTTGATCAATAGGTGTTGAAAAACTAGAAGTTCGATTCACGTTAGAGAAGTCTAATCAGGCCAATACGGATCACTAACCTGTGTTGTAGAAATACATCTTACCTAAGGGTTAAAGACGTCCCAACTTCTGCATGTCTCGTGAGATTATTTTGACGCACTAGGTATGTTTAGTGTTGTGGTATGCGTATGACGCATTTATGACATCGTATGAACGTGTTTGTACCAGAGAATTTGTTTGGTGTAAATGTTACGCTATTTAAATTTCTAATAAGACGATGAATATTATGTAGAAGGATATTTGGATGTTGTGTAAAATATTGTGATCTGAAAGAATTAAATTTTCAAAAGGGATAAAACCGCTATTGAGACGATAATGAGTGAAACTGTGTAGCTTTTGAATTTTCAGGATTTAAAATTGCTATGTATGAGTAGCGTGAGTGAATTTATGATATCTTGGTATTATTTTTTTTTATAAATCAGTTAGCATTTCACAGTGGAAAATTTTATGTAGAGTTGAAAGGCAAATGGCAATGAAATTTACTGAATTTTACGGAAACTTTGCGCGTATGTGAGCCTGAAACTTACATGAAAAGTTGAATTTGGTTCTGAATGTTGTGTTGAATGAATATGAATGTCAAATTTAGACATTTGGGAGAGCTTGAAAATTTAAAGAGGGTACGTGACATTTAAACCCTTAGAGGGTAGTTGATTTTAATTTAGGGGGTAAATTTTTGATGACGTACCGGTTGCGCGCGCGGTTTACTTTTTTAAAAGAGAACAGCGATATGTGCCAATTTATGTTATAAAAATCAGTGTTGCAGTTGAAGCTTCAATATTTTTCTGCTAGAGCCCATCGTTGGGGATAAAACATTAAAATAAATAAAGTAGTTAAGTGAGGTGGAAGTAGCTATGAAACTTTTCCAGAGAACCTTTAGCATTGGCCTCACTGGGCCAGTATTAAGATCGTGAAAACATGATATTAGTAGCGCGAGTGAAATGGAGAATGTTATCTCTTATAAAGAATTAAGGAAATTATAAGTAAGTATAATTTTAGATATTGTTGACTCGTGTCAAGATAACCAATATTACTGACAAAAACTCCTGCTTGGTAGTATAGTATTTCTTAACTCTGGTGTCTGGGTTTTGCATTAATACTGCTCCAATACCAGTGAATAGCGCTTGTAGCGATTTTGACTAAGAGTGACACAATGTTGATTCCAGGTGGAATAGTAAGTGCATATTGAATTTCTGTAAAAGCTTTCTATTGTTTCATATGCCACTTACACTTGATTCCCTTCCTTTGTTACCGGAATTGGTTATGCGGGGGCACAGGCCAAAGTTGAGGTTAAAATCGACACATACGATTACTATGTACCCACAACTCATGCTAAATAGCAACAGAAATAGTCAACAACCACTCATGAAATTATGTAACAATGAGCGCAAACAATACTAAAACTGATCACACTGCGTCGTGACGGGTACCAAGTGCTGGTGGCTTGTTGATAGCAGAACACACGCAAACCCGCAGCTAGGTTACTGGCAGTAGTTCTTGGTTAGATGGCAACAAACCTGCACCTCCGTTTATGTGATGTCTCGGCTTCGTGAGCGCAACCAAATACGCAAGGATGTGTAGTAGACCCTGCTTATACAGTGGATTACAGTGTAGAAAGTATTAAGTGTTCTCCAGTTTTAAGCGCAGTCAGTTTTGTCGTGGATGATGTCTTATGGTTTTATCTTCTCGGAAGGTTTCTTTCCTGCAGACGGTTCAAATCGCTGGAGAGTCCGGCGTCCATTGACGTTTTTCCAAAAACTCAAAAGAATCTTTATTAAAGACAATTAAATTTTGGATAGGTTTTGAAAGTTTTCTATAAAGCAAAAAATTAGCGCTATAAATTCAAAAAAATACCCAAAGCACTTCTGGTAAGAAAAAGTAACCTTGCTAACTTCAACGCAAAGGAAACAACTTTTATACGTTAGAATAATGATTAACAGTTACTTCATCAATTTCTTTGTTGGGAGCTTTCCCCTTAATCGGATGAAGTTACAACAAAATGGCTTTCCTATAATAGAGTCTGATGGTGGTTTCATCTAGCGCTAAATTTTATTCTTATGGCGGGAAAACTTGAAATAGTATTCCAATACTATAATAAACTGTAAAAACTTTTCATGTGTTGTACAATTCTACAGTGATGGTTCGGCTAAGACTCTGTGCAAGTTGCGGAACCCCTGCAAAGTCCTATGAGATTGTTTGAGACCCTAGCTTTGAAATACTATTTAAACTTGTCAGTTTGCTCGGATAACAGAGGGCTCCCTACAATGGGGGCTATCGAAGTTCTCTAAGATGTGAGGTCTCTAATATTAGAATACTACTTAAAATTTAAGTTTTTCCGCCATAACAAACAAGGGGGCTTTGCAGTGAAGCTAAGACTTTGTGACAAATTTTAGATTCCTGTGAGATAGTATGGGTACCCCAGTATTAGAATATTTTAAATTTTAAGTTTTTCCTCTATAACAAATAAGGGAGTCACTGAAATGAAACTGACTCGACAATAAGTTTCGGAACCATATGAGATGGTACGGGACCTTAGTTTCAGAATTTTAATTTTTGCCACCATAACAAACAGGTGCGTTCCTACAACGGGAGCTGAGGCCCGAAGACAAGCTTCGAAGCACTAGCGGAGCTAGTATGAGACCCCCAGTATTGGAATACTACTTTAAATTGAAAGTTTTCCCCCTATAAGATTTAATGGCGTACACTTCTACTTTTAAAATATAGCGCTAAAGGTAGCCACGATCAGGCTCTACTACACCAAACGCCCATTAGTTTTAATAATACACACTTAGGTGACCCTACCAACAAGCAAAGATAACCCATCAAAATGCAGTCTTAGGCCTCCAACCAACATGCGTTAATCCTAGGTTTCCAATTAAGCTTAAGCCAACTCTTCAATCAGACCACAGAACCTGGGGCTGGGCGGAGCCTATGAATCAACCAGAAGCCAAAATCTAAAAGTGGGCAAGGCGTGCTTTTTTAATTGTGACGTTATCGATTAAAAGTGGTGAGGGAAGGCTGGTTCTATTATACTGTTGAGGTAGCCATTGCTGTTAAAAAATTTGCCCATAACTTGAATACTGCTTGCATATCTAACGTAATATATATATATATATATATATATATATATATATATATATATATATATATATATATATGTAATCGCCCTTTCGAGATTCCTGCTCGCGTTAGTACGAACTTTCCAGACACGCCTTCCTACATGCAATAATCTATACAAATTCAAGTCTTTTTTTCAACTTTGAATCGTACTATAACGTCTAAAATTATTAGACAAGGATTAGTGGTAATGATTTTGCAACTAGCTAAAGCGGTTTTGGCGTGGATTAAAAAGTGTATGAACGTACAGCGATAATTATTACTAAAAATTATGTCAAATTTGATAAAATCTTAAAACCCATAACTCCACTAAAGGTGAAAGAAATCCGCTCGGTTGACTAAGCTACATTCTTAATAGCAATCTTCGTTACAGAACAAATATTCACTAACATATTAATATGTAAATGTAATATGTAATCTCTGTTGTCCAATAACATTACTGGGGGCGTGCGTGGGTGTGTGTATGTGTAGTGTGTGGATTATCTGAAAGTTGTCGGTTTGCATCATGTGCACATGTACCAGGTGTACATTGTACAACTAAGGAAAGTGGCCGGTCATAACTGTTTGAGATTGAGTAGTGAAATAAAAAATCTTATAATAAATATGGCCAAGAGAAAATCCTGGAAATTATTTCTAATTTCCTACCGTAGCCGCCAGAGGGCGTTTCGCTGATTTCAAATCGAAATTCTCATTTTTTGGGCAATTTTTCTTAGTAATGTATTTAAAAGAGTATACCCATTGTAAACTAGGGATCATGTCAATAGCTCTTATAGAACCGAAGATACAGTCAAAAAAAGTGGTAATGTAACAGGCAATTTGAGGTATAAACAAGTCGTGTGCTTAAATTTAATAAGTAGGTTATGTAAACAAAAATGGATAATTTTTCGCAATTATGTCAGAGCTGTAAACTAGATAACAAAGTGACATTAGGTGTATTTCGGTTGTTGTATTGTAAGCAGGAATTTGATATGCTTGCCGCATACTTTGAAAGCATGCAAAATGCAACTGTGGCAGCACGAATTTATTATATGCGATACCCAACAGAGGGAGATATCACCTTCGAGTTTTTGTTCGATTAGCTAAACCTTTACGTGCTACCGGTAGCACTCATCGTCCTATATGTAATGGACAAGTTCGAGGTTGTGCCGAGGGAAACTCCATAAATGTCTTGGTATATATTGCAACTATTCCGCGTTTAAAATATTTAAAAAAACAGCTAATATTGTTATATAGTAGGTAAGATTGTAGCCTTTTGGAATACACCACATTTCCAAGGTCCCACATTTCCAAAGTTACCACAATCTCAAGGCCCCACCCGCCCAAGGTTACACAATAAGCACGTCATGGTCGCACATTTCTAAGAATACCACACTCTAAGGTGTAAAAAATACGAAGGTCACTAACACTCAACACATTCACAAGGCTATATGCGCACCCTACCTACTCAGATAAACATCTCACTTTTTCAAGGATTTCTCATGTAATTTTTTATACTTCCCTGATACCACACTTAGAACCAAATTAAAAAAAGATAATGATATGCTAATATATTTATTTGTTGTATGTACAAATGTAATCAGTGTATTATTCAGATATATGATTTTCTCTAGTAATAAAACATTTTGATTTAGTACAAGTGCGAAAGGTCCTTTCCATTCTGTATCATTACACCTGCGAGGACGTGGTGCAAGTAATTGAACGTATGTGCAGTGTGGTGCACATCGGAGATACTCCTGTAGCGGAGTGTCAGATGACCGCCGTTGGTTTATTCGAACTCTATAAATGAAGCATTCAAACGTATCGTCTGAAGATATGGAAATTAACCCTGCTGCTGCAATCAATGTAGGTGAGTGAACTCCAGACCATGTTCAATACGTAAGTAAACGTTTATCGAAACAATTGTAATACTGAGGATAATAAAAGGTTAGTGTCACCTCGCACATCTTCTCACCCTAGAACCCAGTAAGATACTAGCAGGAAATAATTTATTATATACAATATATACATTATAAAAAAAAACTAATTGTCCAAATAATACACTTCTCCGCAGAGTATGCATGAATCATCTTCATATACCTCGTGCAGCATTGTTAGGGGCGCTCTACACGATGAGCTCCAGTATTCTTGGTCTGACATGTGGTAAATTGCGACCTATCTATCCATATGTGTATGTTGGTCAATAACTCGGTATTTACTTGGTTGCAATGCTTTGTAGCAGTCATGGCATAATTGCATATGGCCATCAAGATAATAAAGAGTATGAAGAGCAATTTTTGGTGTGAATAATATCCCAAATTACCTATGCAGGCATGATGGTGGAAGTAGTGAATTCTTTTATCTAGGTTGGCAAACCATTCAGTATTCCAATGCACATCTTCATATGTATCCTTTAATGCTTCTATTGTCGTAGAAGGCAGTAGCCCTTTTTTTTCAAATTGCACCCAGTTGGGAATTAGTTCACATGCTCGCCGCACACTTATATTAAGAAGTGATAATGGTTGGTAGCACTCCCTATCATCCCAATTGTTCTGTACTGGGCTAGCAGACATACTGGCACTGGTGGTAATAACACGATACTATATGTGTAGTTATCCTTACTTTTAAAGAAAGGAGAAACCTTGTAAAAACATATGTATAGTTAACCTTGAAGAATGACATGATTGATATCGGCATTATGTAACCTTGGAAAAGTGGTAAACGTGAGAGGTGGAGAACATTGTATGTGTGGGAACCTTGAGGTTGTGACAACCTTGAGGGAGTGTAAACCTTGAAAATGATAACCTTGGAATAGTGGTAAACGTGAGAATGGAGGACATTGTAATAGAGTGAACCTTGATAATGGGAAACCTTGAAAATGTGTGGGGCCGGAAAGGTGAAGGAGACATCCTTGAAGTGATTGGTGAGATCCCGACAACCTTGCAGAAACACCGTGAATGACGGCCTTGAAACGGTAGGATTGCAGAAGTAACGTGCAATGTGGCGGTCAAGGTGAAGCAGGTAACCCTGACGGTAGAAATGGTGGGAAAATTATGATATAAATGCAGAGGGAGTACATGTGAAACCAGTATTGTATGTAATGCAGAACATATTACGTCAAGCGGTAGAAAAGACGAAGGTTATGAGTGTCATGAATTCAAGTGGATGTCGTGATATTTTAATTAACAATGTGCAGTATTTTTTAAATAAAAGTAAACCGAAGTATGTTAGTGTCGGTCTATCACCCCAATTCAATTTTGAACCAGTCGTGAAACTTGGTGGATCTAAGAGTAATGGAGTGGTGTTTGATAAGTAGGAATGACACATACTTATGGACAATCAAGGGATAATTACAAATTATTTCTACACACCTGAAGGGACACGGCTACCTATTAAGATGGGTTCGAAAACGATATTGTATGAAACTATTAACAAGACGAAAATTACACGCATCTCTGCAAATACTAATATGCCAATTTCAATCACTAGAATTTGATGCTGAAAAAGAAAAAGCGTATGGGCGAGGTACGTTTAGTGATGACTATTTGGATAATCTAGTTTATAAGTATGATAGTGGAAATACGTCTGTGTGAGAAATATTTTCTATCGCATGACGATGGTGTAGAGTGCATTTGTTGTATTAAGCGGTTAATAGAAGACCTTAGAGAAATATCTCTGGAACAATTTGTATATGAAATAGAATGTCAGTTACCGAATGATATTTCAACAGATGACAACACGACAAGTGAAGGAGGTCTACATTAATGAGCTCAAAAACGTAGTTCATGATGTAGTAGAATGGGAGCGAAAAGGAGAATAAGAACAGTTAGCAAGAGACTCTTCACGCTTTAGGAAAAGAATAGAAGAGTGTAGTCAAATACTTTCAGCTGTCCTGGACAAGCAACATCATGATTACGTGTTTATGAAACGCTTTAGTAGTGTATAGTATTATATGTATTAATAATAAATAAAAAAATAAAAAAAGAGTTATTTATTACATCATAATATCATACAGAGCGTATTATATAATGTCTTTGTTAGAAATCCATGAATTGTGAGAAGTATCAAACCCTAACCATTTAACGAGAGACATATTTCCTCGACGTCGTATTACACGTTCAACTAGATAAATGTCGGGATGTTTAACACTTTGAAGTTCTGGCGCATAGAAACGTCCCTGTATCTCTTCATCTCGACTATCACGTAATGTGTAGGTAATTGGTCTGGAACGTTTCACTGCTGATATTCGAAAGACTTCGTAACTCCAATTAGGTGTGTAACCTTTAGAGAATATGCTTCTGTATTTGCTAATACGTACATAATCCCCCACTTTAAATTTAGGTGTCTTACGGTCAAGAACTATAACATTTTAAATGTTTCAAAATATTTTCCATTACTTTCCTATCCAATTCACGTTGACCTCCCTTCAGCGCCACACCTCAGGGTTCCTCCCCCTCTTCCCCTGAGGTTCTGTATATCACGCCCTCTGCATCTTCTCCTATTATCGTGGACACCAAATCCAGCGACGACGAAATTTATGAACTGACGACCGTAGCCCTGGACTCTCTACAAGATTACAATCCTGATGCGGATACAGTAGTACTTGACATGACCAATGCCGAAATCATTACTATCAGTGACGAGGACACACCGCTACCTATTAACATAGACGAACATGACGATGACAGTAATGACTTCGTCAGCATATCATCAAGTGTTGAGGGAATATGTTCTTCCTGTGCTGGGAACGATTAACACTGGTAACTACGACGCCGACATAGACATGGTCTCTGCCTACAGCTATGATTCTGACGACTATGACAATGACGCATTACGACTACTTCGCGAAACACATACTGACTTTTGTAACGATATCATCGTTGAAGAGAGTAGCGATGAGGAGAACTTTATGAACACTCTTATTAACAACATGCAACAGCAGGAACGTAGCGCTCACGAACTGTCAGACGTAGTACAACAACTAAGTGCGCAGGAACAGTCACATAACAGCATACAGGACGAGAACAATGACAATGGTAGTGCTCCAGACGTTGCTCCGCAGGTTCAGGGTCACGGAAATAACGAAAACGCTGACGACGTGTAAAACAATGACGACGAAGAACTTGACAATGACTGGGTTACACATATCCCTATGACCATTGGTCTCACTATTCTTCCACACCTATACAACGTTATGTGTGCGTTTCTAATTATTACCGGGTGGTACTGGCTATTCTACGCACATCGCATCGTCACATGGGACCGTCTCACGTTCACGGTGTGTTTTGTCTAAATACTACTTTATTTATATTTATAATTCTTTCTTTCATTACAGCTGGCAACCATAGTGCCATTAGTCCGGAACTATGATGTCGTAATTACGGATAGCTCTCTAAAAGAGCAGCTACACCGGGTCGACAGTTGGCTTGTAACATTATACCTTGGCTGGCATAGTGTTATAAGCCTAGCTGTACTAAGTGGGTATGATCACGCCATTGTAAATCTGGAGATGATACTGGGAACTGTCGAAGAGATTGGTGGACTTTACGAACTCACCCGAGTTCGTAATACAGCTCTTCGACAAGTGGTCTTAGCAAGTGATCGAGATAGGCATAGTAAGTATAACTGATAGAGCTCTCCTTCTACTTATGATATATTTCCAGAAAAACGTCGACCCCAATAGTGCGACCCCAGACCATACAGACCGACACTAACTGACTGAGCGCGGCGACTACTATACAGACAAACAAACAGACAGGTAGACTTACAGACAGGCAGACAGACATACAGACAGAGAGACGGACAGACAAACAGATACACACCACATGGTGTATATGCTCAAATATATCAATCATACTGTAATGGTATACTACCATGTACCGCTGATGAACATCTGCTAGTCCTCTAGAGAAGCATCTTCAGACGATACGGTTGAATGCTTCATGTGTGGAGTTCGAATGGCGATCATTTAACACTCCGCTACGGGAGCATCTCCAATTGGCACCACACTGCACGTACGCTCAATTACTTGCACCACGTCCTCGCATGTGTAATGATATAGAAGTGGAAAGGACCTTTTGTACTTGTACTAAATCGAAATGTTTTATTCTTAGAGAAAATCATATATCTGAATAATACACTGATTACATTTGTACATACAACAAATAAATATATTAGCATATTGTGGTATTCTTAGAAATGTGCGACCATGACCTGCTTATTGCGTAACCTTGGGCGGGTGGGGCCTTGAGATTATGGTAACTTTGGAAATGTGGGACCTTGGAAATGTGGTGTATTCCAAAAGGCTACAATCTTACCTACTTGATGTAATATTATTTGCAAAATTTCTAAATTTGATTTCCAGACATGATAAGAAATGTTTAATATTGTTTATATTTTATTCATATTCTTAATTCCTTCATTCCTACGTACGTATACCATTCCTGCATTTCCACGCATAATATTCCTACCTTTTTAAATTCCATACATATCATATTGTCCTTCATCAAGTTTTGATACCTCAATATTTTGATATAAGGTTGAAATTTTACAACTGGCTATTAAATATGACATAAGAGGACTCTCAACTTTTATCTCGAATTTTTTGTGGACAGACGAAGTCACTTTTAGTTGTGACGGAAAAGTAAATTTGCATAATGTCTATTACTGGTCGAGAGATATTGGCTACGCGAAGTGCAGACACAGACACAGACAAACACACAGGCACAGATAAAGACACAGACATGGGCCAACTATCCGGTCTACTTGAAGATGTTGACCTTCAAACTAGAATGACAAGGTTCTTCCAACATGATGGGTATCCAGCACATTTTTCTTTAAATGTACAACGACATCTTGATGAAACATTTCCAGGCGGGTGAATAGGGAGGGAAAGCATAATCCCCTGACCTCCTCGATATCGGGGCTTAACTTGCCTGGATTTCTATTTATGGGACCGGTTGAAGGATATGGTATATCAAACTAGAGTGACGACAAGGCCTACTAAATAGAATTTAAGAGGAAATAGGTTCAATACCGGTGGAAATTGAATGAGCAGTGCAGTCCACAACAAATCCAGTTGTGTATGGTTGGCAGTTTAAGCACTTAGGACGTCATTAAAAGTATTATTTATTAAATCGGTCGTTTTCAGGAGCACATAAATTTTGAAAGAAATTAAAGTTTTCATGCACTACTTATTTATTTTAAGAGATACGATTTTTTAAAATAATTGTGGACCTGAACAGGCTAAATTTGGCCTATCGTGCTGTAACAACCTTTTTTTTCAAGTTGTACTAAATTATACTTTAATTTTAGATCTTTTATTCATTTAGTAGTAAATATAGTAAATATAAGAAAAGTTCTTAAGTTTTGTATGAGGTAGGCAACTTAAATTGCATATCTGAATAGTACATATTTTTTAAGTGAATATATTTCATAAAGATTTATATTTCCCTTTCCTTAGAAATGGTATTCTGATCATTTAAAAGTCGTGCAATGCGTAATAACTAGCCTTTTTCTTTTTCAATTCACTTGCTGCTAAATGTAATAGCATGAAGCATGTAGTTGTGGGGAATTTTTCCTAAATTTTAGTGTAAAGTGCCATCGGTAGATGGTAAGTTATTTTTTTTTCATTATAGTTAAAACTAAAACCTTTGCTTTTTTAGGCACTTACTTACTATTATACTTTTATATTTTATACGTTAACACTTTTATACGTTTACACCTTTTGCATACTTTAATAATGCATATTTTTTTAAAGCACTATTTTGCTATTTTTTAATTGTAATGGAATTTTTAATTTTTACTTTTAAAGTACCACTTTTATTAACTACCTTATTTTACTTGGTTTACATCATAAATCGCAATTTTTTTTACATACTAAAAACTTCAAAGTAATGCATTGATTATTATGGATTCAAATTATTAAGAATAAATTATCAAGATAATTCCAGTGGGGTGTGGCTGGTAACCTTAGATCTGGAGATTGCACCACAATGATGCTATAATGATTTCATCTAGTTGACCGTTCCGTTTCATGTGTCACCAGCGGTAATAAAATATATATACAGACCTGTTCAAAGGTATGATTTTTTTAGTAATTAACGAATAGATTTAAGACCTTTTCCATTGAAATTGGATATTAAATAAACTTTAGTGTGTCTTGTAATTTTATTTTCATTTTGATTAATGTTTTATTATTATTATCAAACTTGGTTTAGCTGTTCCAATAACGTATATCTAAAAATAGCTTGGCGCTCGAGGTATCATTTTATTGTTTTTATTTACATTACATATTTTTTATTAATTAAGTGAAGTGAAAATAATTAAGCAGGTGGGAAGCATGCAGCATTTCAGGTATGTTAATAAATCAGTATATTAGAACCCTCCCTTAACTTAATTTACCGATTGAGCCAACGGCAGTGGCGATTATTATTTGGTAATAAATTTTAATTAAATTTATTTGAACAATTGTAATAATAATACTTATCTTTTGGGATTTTTAATGGTGTACTTTAAATTATACAATCTAAACGTTTGATACTTAGTTATCTTCGTCAGTAGCAATGTTTGTTAAAAATTGTTAAAGATGTAGTAAACAATTTTGTCAAATTTGAAAAATTCAAACATAAACAAATTTGACAAAATTGTTTACTACATCTTTAACAATTTTTAACAAACATTGCTACTGACGAAGATAACTGTAAGTGTTATCGAAACGTTTAGATTGTATAATTTAAAGTACACCATTAAAAAATCCCAAAAAAGATAAGTATTTTATTATGAGTGTTAATGGTGAAAGTTTACATTTTCAAATTGCTAATAGTTTATGACATTTGCGTTTTGTTTATTACATCATCCCAGTATTATTGTTAGTATACAGACGCCTTTTTTTTAATGTTATAGTACTAAAGGAACACTTAGGAGGATGCCTATGAACAGCTACCTTAAATTTTTCCAGGAACTAGGGAGATCATTTCACAGTTTAGAAGCCGAGTAGAAGAATGTGGATTGCGCTAATTTGGTACAACAAGTGGAGATCTGTACTGCACACTGATGATGTGGACAAACGAACCGAGTATTTCTAGCAAAAGTAGCCCGAGGTGATATCAAAGAACGTAATTCAGCAGCGCAATAGCTATTGTAATAACGATAATACAAAGAGATCTGAAACGATTCTTCTATTCTCAGAAGTTAAGGACGAGCCATTTATAAGCCTAATCGCTCTCTTTTGAATACAATCAACGATATCGAGAACGTATTCGGGAGAACCAACCCAGAGGTGAGAATTATATTGTAGATGATGTCGAACTTGGGCCTTATACAGCAGAAAGAGTTGTCGGAAGATAAATTACTGCTTAGATCTGTATAAGCCTATTTTACGAGCAGCTGTTTCGGTAGCTGACAGAAGGAGGGCAGCCCATGATGGATTTCTAGATACAGTCATTCCCAACAGAGAAATAGAATCTGAAAACTTAAGATCTGAGTCGTTTATACTTACAACAGAAAATGATCGATCTTTTTTGGCCGACACAAGTCAACACTGAGTTTTGTTAGCATTAAATTTTATTAGATTATTGCGTCCCTATTCGAGAATATATTGAATGTCTGTTGATTGAATTTGCCATTTCAGCTTTAATGTCTGGATTTGACATAGAAGGTGGATTACCGTTATGAGTAGACTGAGATGAACTACAATGAAGGACGCTGTCGTCAGCAAAGCAATGGATCAGGTTAGTTGTTGAAGAAACAAGGTCATTTATGTATAGCAGAAACAGTGTAGGCGCTATAACTGATCCCTGTGGCACGTCCGCGTTAATGCTAACTTCGTTTGAAAAACCACCAATTACGACATATATTCGTCTTTTATCAAGGAAACTAGCAAACCCAGTTGATGAGTTTATCATTTAACCCAAACTAGGTGAGTGGCAAGTAAACACTTATGCTTGGTCAAATGCTTTTGAGATATCTAAAGCGACTACAACTGTTTCACCGGATCACCGGATTGTTCTAATGTATTGTTCCAAACTTGGGCCACATATGAAAGAAGATCGCCTGTTGAACGATTCTGCCTAAACCCATATTGGTGGTCACTAAGGAGTTTGTTAGTTTCCAAGGAACGAGAGCCGTTGCTGATTGATGGTTTTTTTGCATGATTTTATGCAAAATGGAAGTCCGTAGTTCGAGGGATCGGCCAACTAGCCAATGTGACTTCACTTCTCACCCACACGTTGTGTAGAAAAAATTGCACGCGGTCTCAGTCGATCGCGGCTTTCAAGAAACAAGAGGAATCAACATCTGCTCAGCCTGAAACATCGATACTGCGATCTTTATTACCCAAGTTCGATTTCAATAAAAATTGTTTCATTTGTGGAGAGTTCATTCAAGATGAAACTAAGAAAAGTCAAAACAAAAGAAGGAAGGTACATCCAGTCCGCACTCTTGATTTCCATAAAGTATGTATGTCTGCAGCCTCCGTAAGGAATGATAGTTGGGGTGAAGAAGTGATCTTTTGCCTTGCCCGTGTTAATGACCTCGTTGCAGAAGAGGCAGTTTATTACAATGATTGACGTTTGAAACTCATCAAGCCCTTATATGCTCATGAGAAAACAGGAAGTTCCTCATCCGAGTACGTAGCAAAAGCTATGGATGATATTTATGCCTGCATTGATAATAGTACAGACTGCCAGTTCTCACATACTGACATCCTCGATGCAATTACTGGGGATAAACCTGTATGGAAAACTATAAAAGCACATCTTCAAGCCAAGTATGGGTCTCGTTTGATAGTTTCTGAAGGTTCTAACAGATTCCATGTTCTAGTGCTGTGTTTGAAATTCCGGATACCGGCAAACAAATCCTACGTGATGCTTGGCATGAAGAAAAAAAGAACAAGGAATGTGACGAAAAACTCAGGATTGTGCAAAAAGCCGCCGAAATCATTAGGAATGATATTCAGAGTAAAGTTTGCAATCACAAAAAATACTTCTTTTAAGATGCAGAAGATCTTCCAAAATCCTTACTCACTTTCCTTGAAATCTTGATGAGCAAAACGAAGAGAATCCAAGAAACCAAGAGAAAGTGTGTTACGGTCACCCATGCCATAACCTCAGTAATCAGACCACGTACTTTTACTTCTTCAGTATTGAGTACCCTTTCGCTTTTCCTCCACAGGAAATACGGCTCAAGACGATTAATTGATCTTTTAACAAAGATGAGGTTTTGCGCAACAATACTACGAAGCACAAAGGTTGGAAATGTCTGTTCTTCTAAATGCTCAACCAAATGTCAAGCCGAATTCATTCAGTCAATTCGTGTTTGACAACTCCGACTTTAATGCATGTATCATAGACGGGGTCAACTCTTTCCATGCCATGGGTGGCATCAAGTGTATCACACCTGCCACTTCTGTGGAGCGTTCAGGATCTGGCTTCCCTAGACTGACCAACATGTCTACGTCCCTGGAGACTGGAAAACTCCGAATGATTCCACTTGAAATACTAGAGGTCAGGCAAGTGGGATTGCAGTCCGTCATTATGCAAGAATTGATGATCCCAGGTGAACCTACTCATCCTGATCCTCATAAAATCCTGTAGTACATTGCTAAACAGCAAGGTTTGCAATTTCCCGGGTGGAAAGTGTACATGCAGTCCATAACCACAGGACAACTCAGCGAAAAGACGAGAGTGATAACGCTTCCCTTCATAAACGCTCCTCCATCCAGCTCTCATACGATTTATACAGCGCTAGAATACGCAGGAAATGTATGTCAAAAATCATTGATAGCAACGTTCAACGAGCCGCTTTACTGGAAAGCGAGAGAAATAGTCGCAGGTGCCCCTGCTGGTTCATTACTGTCAAAATCCATTATTCGCTTGGGTGGCTTCCACCTGCTAGTGTCCTACTTGGGAGCCATAGGGTATCTCATGTCTGGAAGTGGCCTAAAAGAAGTTTTGAGCACAATATATGCCCCTCTGTCAGTGGAAAAAATGATGCAAGGTCATGCTTTTGCGAGGGCAGTAAGAGGCCACCTGCTTGCAACAGTTTCACTGGCTACAGTGATTTTGGAAGGCGTCCAGTTGATTGAAGTTGAAGTGGATTGCAAAAAAACATAACAATGAGTTTTATGGATGAGCCCCTCTTTCTGCTTGAATTAAAGCAAAACACTCACCTCAAAGCAGTCTGAGGAATTTGGAGTCGCCATAGAGCTACTGAGCAGCAAAGGACCTACCGCACAGCTGTGTGTACAGTACTTCAAAATGGTAAGCCTCATGAAGGAATATATACATGCAGAGAGATCCGGGGATTTCAATGCCCACCTTGAATGTATGAGACGCATGATCCCGTTCTTCCATGCAGTGGGACACTTCCCATATGCAAAGTCTTGTCACCTCTACATGCAAGACATGGAGAAGCTACACGAAAAACTATTACCCGAAGAATACCACAAATTTGTTAACGACAGCTACTTCACGATGCGCCGATCGGACCGATATTGGGTTGGGGTCTGGTCGGATATGACAATTGAGACCACCTTAATGCGTTCTTTTTCCAGCCAAGGGGGCATGACTAGTGGTAGGGGAGTCACAAACAGCACTCTTAGCAAATGAGTGGTAGGAGTGAGTGCAACTCATGATATCTGCACCTCTTTGGAAGAGTTTGGTGGAGTTCCATTTTTCACCAGTGAGCAGCATGCAAATTTCGGACAAGCCCGCCAAAACAAGGATGCAGCTAACATTGCCAAGCTCGCCGATTGGTTTGAGAAATTTCCTCCCTTCCCAGAGACCAGAGACATCATATCTATCGCGACAGGAGTTGTTGGAGGTACAACGATCACGTACTACAATGCTGTTGCAGTTGGTAAGCAAGCAATGGCTAAAATGGTCAATTCGACATTTTCTAACATCAAATTGTATCGCAAAGATCGAGCTCTTACCCTTTCGACAGTGAGCTTATCGATTAAAATCAATGACGATTTGATTCCTGTGGACCCATTTTTTGCTATTCCGACGTATATCCATCAGCAAAAAAACAGACGAAGATTTAAAGCTATACATGGGATACGAATTAGTCCCATTCCCATTATCCCTATTCAGTGAGAGTGGGATGAGGTAACCGACTAAGTCAGCGCTGTACAACCTATTCAACACTACGACCAAGCATGTACGTGTCGCACAGCTACACATCGTATTTGACGGAGAGTTCCTCCTCCATAAGGTAATTTGGCAAAGAGGTGCCAAGATATCGACAATCTGCGAGAGCTACATCCATTTGTCACGAAGAAATACTACGAAAAGAGATGTACTGTAGTCTTTGACGGCTATTCCTCATCAACCTCAAGCACGAAAGTAGCAGAACAGCAAAGGCGCTATCGACTCAACAAGTCTGCTGACATTCTTTTCACGTAAGAAACCGAGATAAACGTCAAACAAGAAGATGCTCTGTCGAACAAATTCCACAAAAGCAGGCTCATCAACATTCTTGAGGTGAAACTTGAGGAGAATGGGATCAGGACCCTTCAAGAAGAAAGTGATGCGGACGTTCTGATTGTGGATACGGCTGTGGAAATGTCGGAAACAACAGCTTTCGGCATTGTGGGTGAAGATGTCGACCTCATAGTCCTCTTGATGGCTAAAGCTGATGCGCATAAGGACATTATTTTCAACAAGCCTGGACGTGGAAAGACAAGGGATTCCTTATTCTCGTCCCAAGAGATTCAGCAACAAGGTTTCAAGGACGTGCTGTTTTTGCACGCCTTTACTGGATGCGACACAACATCTTCCGCATTTCGAAAAAGCAAGGTCGCATTTGCGCAGGTGTATCTGAAGTCGCCAGAGGTCCAGAAAGCAGAAGCGGTCTTTCCAGACCCTTCCTCCACCACCGCCCAAGTACAAAAGGCGGATGAAACCTGCACCTTGAGGTGGTATCGGGCTCCAGCGAAAGAGGCCTCCCTCAATGTCTACAGGTACAAGTCATTCTTGAAATCGGTGGCCACCATCAAGCCTGATATCTTTTGTCTTCCTCCCACCGAGGGAGCAGTAAAACAGCATTCCCTCCGAACATTCCACCAAGTTCAGCTGTGGCTGGGAAATGACCTGCCTCATCAGGTGTATGGGTGGAAGATTGAGAACAACTGCCTGGTCCCAGTGCACAGTGAGTGAGCAGCTGCACCGGACGATATCCTGAAAATAATTTTCTGCCGATGCACGAAAGACTGTGCCAGCGCGAAGTGTGGCTGCAAAAAAGCAAGCCTCAAATGTTCCCCCGCATGCCAAAATTGCCAGGGGAACTGCCTGAATGGGCTCCCTAAAGTTGACTCCGAAGATGAAGAAGAACTGGAGGATCTTCTGACCGTTTCCCTACAGGGGTCCGGTGGTGAAGGTGATAGAGAAAAAGAAGATGAAAACGAAGACGAGGATCACGGTGCTTCCCACCCCAAGAGAGCAAGAAATTGACTGAATGGTACCTACTGTTGTAATGTTTTATGTTAATTCACTTTTCTATGTCAACAAACTTCGTTTTAATGGTTGTGTTTTGTAAAACTATCACAATGTCTTATAGACAAATATGATCGTAGCACAATATTTTCCCATTAAAATGGTCTAGATCTTCTTTAAGTGTGAGGGACCTGGTCAGCGGACGTACAAGTACATATTCTAAAATTAGTATCTGTGCTATTTAGACGTCCAGTACTAAATATCTGTACATAATGGTGCACATTTCGGCCAATACGTTGACCGGGAATGGTGAGAAATTGATAGATTCATTAGCCGACAGTTGCCGCAAAACTTCAGATTTCAGGCTCAACACTGAAACTGCTTTAACATTTGAAGGAAAATAGTAAAGTAATATATATTATTGAAAAGAATTTAATGCTCTAAAACCCTATGGCCAACATTTAGTTTTTTGGTGCATCGTTGAAGAGTTATCCGGTCAAAAAGAGCAAAAATGTAAAGCAAACATTTTTTTCCCAAAATTACAGACCTTCAAGAGCGGATATTTCGAAAACTATACAAGATATCGAAAAACTTGACTGAATAAAACTTGTAGCAAATTTAATCATCTTTGATTTTGTATAGAATGGTCATGTCGGTAGTACGCATAGTTTCCGAGATGCACGCAAAAAAAACGAAAAATGAGACTTTAAACCTTCCCCTCCCCCCGGCTTAAGGTCTACGGGCGGGGACTTTTGATATGTTCACCTCCTAACAAAAATTGTGTTACAAACATTTCCCTCTATACCTTTTCGTTGACTGGCCTACTAGGGAGGTACCTTTTTTCTTAAAATTAGCGAACTATACAGAATACACAGGGCATTGTCTAAGAAGAACCTCAGCTACACTGTTGGTGGATGCGGTGCAGCTTTAATGTGCTTGAAGCGCCATGGTGGCTGGAAATACAGCACTGTAGCTGATCGTTATATTGAAGTCTCTCTAGCAACAAAAAAAGAGGCAGCCTTGAAAATTTTTGCACCTAGTACAAGCGCTACGAGTACAGAAGTTCATGGAGAAGAGGAAGAATTAAAAATCATTTCCTTAGAACGCAACGAGACCTCCACTGTTACCTCTGGCGGATTTTATTTTGGAGAAAATGTTAGTTTTAATCATTGTACTTTTAATCTTTATAACTCTAAACAATAAATTTGTTTTCGTTGTTTTCCAAATTGGGTGTTTGAGTTATTAATTTACATTACTTTTGAATCCGCTGCGAGGGGATGCAAAAGACTTTTGCAGCCGCCGGTGAAAATGTCAAACTTTAACGTTGTCAGGTGAAGTTTAAAATGTCATCTTTTATTGACATCTGAAGAAAAAAACCTTTATTTGAAAGCCTTTTTTTAATCTTGGCATATTAATTCAAGGTCTAAAATAATGGCAAAAAATTAATAGTAACTAAAACTATTAAAAACAAAGCAGCGACGAACAAAACTAAATTTTAGAAAAAGATACTGTAATAACTCACTTACTTTTACTTCTAAGATCGGCTTTTGTAAAAAATTCTTTTCCGGATACAGCACTGATCGTGTGAGTCCTCACAACCTTTTTATAGCACTACCCCTTTTTATATTTCAAAAAAAAAAACCTCTCTTCATGAACATTTGTCCGATGATTGTTAACGACCGCACTTTTCTCGTTTTGCTACCGGGAATTTTTGTTAGGATTAAATTTCCTATATCTTCAATGTCAGCTATATCCATTTTCATCATCTCGTCGCATCTACATGCGCCGGTTACTCCGATTAATAAAACAATCTGAATGAATCATATTACATTGGGAGATCACACATTGAAAACTGATGTAAATTTACCTTTATTCTTGAATATACTTCATCTGGTGCGTGCATTAAAAAATCTTCAAACCGTTTTTTAGTAAATATTACTGACTTTTTTGTAGAATATCCTTCAAGTGTATTTTTCAGAAAACATCGTAATAAATAGTTACGATGTTTCCATGCTTAATAATTAATTCGGATTTGATCATGGAAGAATACTTATCCACATAATCTACTATTAATAGTAGGCAATAGTGTCATGAAAACTTTGAAAAATATACTCTTCTACAATTCATGTACAAAGCAGGCATTTATGTTACATTTGATAATGCAAAATGTCGCTCTAAAACGACAAAACTAAAAAAAAATATTAACGTAAATGACGATTATTTATCATTTGTCAAATATAAAAATCATGGCTATTTTAATTTAATGTTGCACATAAGATAGTTTAATTAATTAAATTATTGTTTAAGACTTATTTAGTTTCAAATGGAAAAAGAAGTAATGATCCGTCTTATACTCGAAACCTTCCGCAAGAACTGTTATACGTAAACTTAAACGCTACGTTTCCATCTAAAGCTCATCGTCAGGCGTCTACAAAAAAATTAAAAGCTTAAATAAAACAGGTAAAAGGTGAAAACTAAAAGTATAAATACCTACAAATTGAAATAACACAGTCAGAAAAAGTTAAATATTAATTAAGTAATGAAAATTGTTCAAAGTAAAATGAATGACCGTTCCATAGTAAAGGTTAGTGCACCATTAAGCAATAAAAAAAAATGTGGGAAAGAGGTCGTACAGCAACACGATAACGTTTTGCCAGATTGACCTATGTAAAAAGCATTACTATTCCCACACAATAATTTATAAACTTCTGATTTATGAAGGGAGTCGATGTTATTTTTAATATGAACAACGCGTGATTTAATATACATACCTACATATACATATGTAGGTATGGAAGGTTAAGCAATCGACTTTTTTTTCACTATTGCTAAATCGATTTATTAGCTCATTTTACAACTTTTGGCAAAGTTTCGTCAAGATCAGCCATGATCTTGGGTGAGTGCGAGGGTGCGGGTGTGCGTGGGGGCGGGTGTGTCTGTGTGTGCGCGCGTGTGTGTGTGTGTGTGTGTGTGAGTGTGTGCGTGTGGGTGCGTGCATTGCACGTGTGCGTGCATTGCAGGCGTGCGTGTATTGAACGCGTGCGTGCATGTGTGTGAGTGGGTGCGTGAGTGCGTGCGTAGATGCGTGTATGTGTCTATGTGGAGGGGGGGGGTGCGTGTGTGTGGATGTATGTAAGAACGAAAACACCTTCTTTAATCCAAATGCGATGGGCACGTTTTATAGCTTTTCTTGTTGTATTGTATTAGTTCAGCATTTTATATTATTTACATCAAAACCATTCATGCAGAATAACCAAACTGTAAGTACTCGAACAGATATAACTTTTGCACCGCATTTCTGCAATCTTTCAGACACTAATTTTACAAATAAAAAAATTGAGTTTTTAAATAAAGGAGTTAAATATAGTTTACCGCAGTGATTTACGAATAACATTAAACAAATTTTAGTAACTGATTCTGAAATACCTTTAAAGTCTCAATAAAATAATTTTCTTTATGAAAAAATACAAATTGCAAATTTAATCAAACATATCCAAACCATCAAAATTGATAAACAAACAAAGAATGACATTTCTACTTTAAATTCCATTAAAAATAGAGTAGCAGGAAATAACCTTACTGTAACGAAATCAGATAAAGGTAACACCACTGTCATTTTAAGAACCGACGATTATAAATTAAAAATAAACGATTTTATGCAATCTAGTGATATAAAAGCTCTTAGAACAGATTTAACAAAAACGTTTTCAAATAGTGTTAAGAATTTGTTTGCATTAAACTCGTGTCTCAATGATTCTGGAAAAGATGTGCCCCTAGTCAACTCTTCTTCATACGCTATGAAACCAATTCATTTTCGGTACAAGCTCTTGGAATCGATCATCAGTAGGCTTGATCTCAATAAGGCGACTGGTCCAGACGGTATCCCAGCTGTTGTTTTAAAGAAATGTTCCCCGAACTACTACCAGTCCTATCTAAGCCCTATACGATCTCTATGTCTTCTGGTGAATTCCCTTCATCATGGAAGTTAGCAAATGTTCAACCTATTCCCAAAAAAGGCGGTAAGACAGATCCTTCAAGCTACCGACCAATGGCCATCACTTCCATTTCGACTAAAATCATGGAAAAAGCTATCAATCAGCAACTGCTCACGTTCCTCGAAACTAACAAACTCCTTAGTGACCACCAATATGGGTTTAGGCAAAGTCGTTCAACAGGTGATGTTCTTTCATATGTGACCCAAGTTTTGAACAATACAGTAGAGAAGTCCGGTGAAACAGTTGTAGTCGCTTTAGATATCTCAAAGGCATTTGACCAAGTTTGGCATAAGTGTTTACTTGCCAAACTCAACTCGTTTGGGTTAAATTATACGCTCATCAACTGGGTTTCTAGTTTGCTTGATAAAAGACGAATACGTGTCGTAGTTGATGGCTTTTTTTCAAAAGAAGTTAGCATTAACGCGGGCGTACCACAGGGATCCGTTATAGCGCCTACACTTTTTCTGCTGTACATAACTGACCTTACTTCTTCAACAACTAACCCCATCCGTTGTTTTGCTGACGATAGCACCCTTCACTGTAGTTCATCTCAGTCTACTCATACTTGTAATTTACCTTCTATGTCAAATAAAGAAATTAAAGCTGAAATGGCAAATTCAATCAACAAAGACGTTCAACGTATTCTCGAATGGGGAATCAATAATCTAGTTACATTTAATGCTAACAAAACTCAGTGTTGCCTTGTGTCCGCCAAAAAAGATCGATCATTTCCTGTTGTAAGTATGAATGGCTCAGTTCTTAAGTTTTCAGACTCTATTACTCTGTTGGGTATGACTGTATCTTCAACTCTCTCATGGGTTCACCATCTTTTGTCAGCTACCAAAACAGCTGCTCGTAAAATAGACTTTTTGTACAGATCTAAGCAGTACTTTACCTCTCGACAACTCCTTCTGCTGTATAAGGCCCAAATTCGGCCTCATCTGGAATATAATTCTCATCTCTGGGTTAGTGCTCCCCAATACGCTCTCCTATTGGCAATTCATTATCCCTCTTCCATGCTCCTAAGTGTTCCTGAGTGCTTTAGCACGATAGGCCAAATTTAGCCTGTTCAGGTCCACAGTCATAAAAAAAAGGGACTAATCAATAACTCAAATTTTATTTTTAATCAGTGGGAGAAGAAAGTCTCACTTCTAAAAACCCTCATCCACCACAGATATATGAAACAATTAAATTGCACAAAGTACTAAAGCCATTCAGACCTGTAGTTTCTTATATTAATACTCCTAATAATAAATTAGCTCAAGAACCAAGTACTGTACTTACAAGTTATGGATATGTATCTAGACACTCTGTTAAAGATTCAATAGATTTAATTAAAAATCTAGATACACATATCTTAAGAAACAATTCTAGACTATTCTCGTTTGATGTTAATAACATGTCTTCAGAAATTCCTCCAGTAGAATGTGTACCACTTGTTAAAAAATTATTAGAAGACAAAAATGTTCATCCAGGAATAACTTCAAATATTTTTAACTCATTCGATTTATGTATTCAGTAAAATTATTTTATTTTTGACAACAACGTCCACATTAAAAAAGAAGGGTTACCGATGGGATTTTTTGAAACATTTCCAAAAAACTCGATTTTGGAATTTTTTTTAAATTTTGGTATTAGATAGAAAATCAAATTTCTGATCGAAAAGTATTCTTGTAATTTTTTTTTGTAAAGTTAATCATTTTCGAGTTATTTACAAAAACCGATTTTTTGATGTGGAGGTATTGCGTTTTTTTGAAATTACATACATTAATAACTTACATCCAAAAATTAAGTTTACATTAGAAATTGAAAACAACTCAATTAACTTTTTAGATTTGAAAATTAAGAGAATAGACAATGATGTCACTATACCTTTTAAATCCAATCACCCTAGGTCACATAAACTTAGTGCTTACCATTCTATGATACACAGAGCATTCTCAGTCCCAATGAGCCAACATAATTTTTTAAAATAATTAGTATAATTAAACAAATAGCCAAATGGAATAAATACCCATTACATATAATAAATAAAATGATCAATAAAAAAGAAGAAAAGGTAGCAGTTGAACTAATTTTTCCTAAAAAAACCAAAAAAAGTAAAGCGTATAAATCACTTACCTGCTGTGGTAACATTTCAAATAATATTTCAAAAATAATACCTCGAACAACATCTACTTTTGTCTCGTTTAAAAAAGAGAGAGATGCAAGCACAATTTTATTAAATTATTAAAATTAAAACAAAAATACTTTTATTAAAAAAGTCTGTTATATACAAATTAAAATGCCCTGAATGTCACGCAGTCTATGTCGATCAAACACTAAGAAATTTAGAGGTTAGGTACAGTGAATACTTAAGAGCTTATAGACTACTACACACAGAAAGCTCTCATTACGCTAAACATCTAATTAACACAGGACAATTACTCACACCAAACATAGAACCAGAAATTTTACACGTTTATAACAAGAAACAAAATATTTACTTTCTAGAAGAGTTTGAATGTGAAACAATTATAGATTTGTTAAAAGTTTCAATATATTGGGGACACATTTGTGTTTTATTTCATCCTATTAAATTTAGTCAATTTCCTACGGAAATAGCTCAATATTTAAATCTGCCTTTTTCTCAAGGATATAGCTTTCGCAGAACTTCCGCTGCGTTACTAGTGGCTTCAGGAGGTGACCTTCAACTAAAACGCCACGGTAATTGGAAGTATATATTGACGGATCGAGTAAGAATAAAAAATCAAAAAATTTACGGTCGGTACAATATGCAACAGTTACGTCGGAGTTCCATTACGGCGCATCTCCTTCAGAAGGGTTAGCAGTAGTACGGGGACACCTTCCGCCATCTTGGATTTTCTGGGAAACCACACCTTTCAGTTTTTTATACGCTCACGTGGGTGACCGTATTTTCCACCCCTATGGTTTCTTTTCGGAGGCCTTTTTCAACCCCCAATTATTTTTGTTTTTACTCGCTCACATGTAGGACATGTTTTTTCACCCCTATTTTATGGCCGCCCACTTGTCGGATGCGTTTTTTTCTATCCCTATGGTTTCTTTTCTAGGGTTAGCCCTAATTAGAGCCTTTTTGACAGTAATTTGTACTTGCTCACATGAGGGGCATATGCAGTCTAGGGTTTGGTCTTGGACTTGGGGTTGGTCTTGGACCTGGAGTTGATCTTAGTGTTATTTTTGATGGACAGTTTTAACCCTAATTAAGGTCCTTTTGGTAGTATTAAGAGCAGTACCCCTGGAGGTTAGGCAAACGCACACGCATACAATTTTGGAAATTTCATAATTACCTTAATAAGATATTATTATTAAAATTATCGATCCTATTGTTTAAATGGTCATATGCCATTGGGTACGTTCGGATGATCTTTTACCTATACGATAAATTTATTTATACGTTGTATTTCTAATAAGGAGGTTCTTGTAAGACACGTGTAGGGCTTCGCAACTTGTTCTCGGGCCTTCGCCCCATGGCTGGAGCTGGTATGGGAACCCTAACCTTATAAGACAAATGTAGAGCTTAGCCCCTATCGTGGCCCCATTGGTGCAATTGTATGCGGGTTCTAACTTAATCTTACAGCTGTAGGCCTTCGCTCCGTCATACAAAATTGTATTCTAACAAGGAGGCCCTAGCTTTATAAGACAGGACTTATATCAGGGTCTGAGCCCTGGCCCTTTTGAGTTAAAATTGATTTTAGTGCCATCTAGTGGCGTATAGACTAATGAATATTTTGTATAATAGAAGTTGATAATGCACACCTCTTTCTTGCTCTATCTTGTTTCTCTCTCTCCCTCTCTCTCTTTCGACGCTTTCTCACACACACACGCACGCACGCACGCACGCACGCACGCGCACACGCGCACACGCACACACGCACACACGCACACGCACACACGCACTCACGCACGCACGCACGCAAGCACGCAAGCACGCAAGCAAGCAAGCACGCAAGCGCGCACGCACGCACGCACGCACGCACACACACACACACACACACACACAATCAATTAATCAATCAATCTCAAACAAATCATGCCCGATCAAATCAACCAGGTCAATCTCAATCAACCGAATTACGTCTTACAGTTTACGGAAACCAGATTACAGTTCAAAACTGAATACATTAAAGTCTAATTAAATATGACGTGAAATAATAAATAATTTCCCCCCTAATGCAATGATGCTTTATGTATAGGCAGATTCTCTCTTTCTAAACAGGCACCACCTATACATTCGGAAAATTATATCTGATTTATTTGCATGTTCAATTACATACACACAACATTGTTTCATAGGAACGTGTTCGTTAACTGTTAAAAAGCACAATTAAACATAACTCCACGGACTGGGTGTAGCAAGCAGCGTTTCCAATTATGGCTTTTAGTCAACACAATATTGCCTACAACTACATACAATCGACTATCATTGCTTTAGCATGAGGAGCAAACGAAAACACGCACGCACGCATTCACGCACGCACACACGCGCGCGAAAACACGCAAACGCAAAAACACACCAACACAAAAAACACGCAAACACGAAAACACGCTAACTTGAAAACACGCTAACACAAAAACACACAAACGAAAAAAACGCTATCACGAAAACACGCTAACATGAAAATACTCAAACCCGAAGACATACAAATGCGAAAACACGTAAAACGAAAACACGCAAATACGAAAACACACAAACGAAAACACGCCAACGAAAAACACGCTAACGCGAAAACTCGTAAAGCTGCAAACATGAATCAAGACGGGGAGGACCGTTAAGAAAATCAAGTTTATTGACAAAATTGAAGTAAAGCTTAGTGTTTGAAAATATATTATTATTGTAAACAACAATGCTTCATTTTTATTTAATAACAACCGTTATCGGCCTTCTTCTTCTTGAACCGTGATTCGTCGCTATCATCATCATGGTTTTGAGATTCGTCCTTCTCCTCTACCTCATCGCTGTGCTTCCCAGCTGCCGTCTTAGGGGAAAATACCTCAGCCATAAAAAAGGAGTTTAGATTTATAAATGTGATAAGAATCTATCATAGCTTTGCCAGATAGAGCAACAGCACAAAAAAGATCACCAAGAAGTAAGTTAAATTGTGTGCAGTGAAACAAATGTCACTGTTTACTGTGTTTTTGTATACATAACCCGAAGACAGTGATGCTAGAGTTTTTGAGTTGGACGTTTTATTTGTTTTTTCTGACATTTCACTTAGTTTCATTATTCAAACTACACATGAACATTCATTCTTCAAAACATTTGTTGTACCTACTTTATTTTATCGTTTTTTTAGTAAAGAGAAAAAGGTGTACAATATATTGTACTCTTTTTGAGTGTACAGTTTTATATACATTCATAAATCTTTATTTGCTTACTTACAAAATATTGCAAAATTATTGCGTACACTATTTACAATTGTCTATCTACTGTCTCTCCTCTCCTTACTCCCCTGCACTGTCTTCCTCCCTCTTGTCTCCTGTCCCCTTAGCTGTCTTCTTCTTTTCCATATCTTTCCCATCCAATCTACTCCCCTTTCTTTTTTCCCCAGTATCTCCTCTGCCATCCTATCCTCTTCCTTCAACTCCCTGCATTTTTTCAACATATGGTTGATCGTCTCCATCTCTTCCCCACTCAATCTACATTTTCTGTCTTCTTCTCTTCTCCAATATGTGTTCCCTCTTTCTTCGTTTTCACATCTAAATCTCACTACCATTTTCTTTCTTTCCATCCCCCTTCCCCGTTTAGATATTCCGGTATCCCTTTTCTCTTAATTATCCTATAGTTTATATTACATTTTCCTTCTTTCCTTCGTCCATCTTTCTTGCTTTTGGACATCCCTATCCCTTTTAATTATGTCCTCTCTCACACTCACTCCTCCCCTTCTTGGTCTCTCCACTTCTTCTTTCGCACACCCATTTCTTTCAAAATAATCTTTTCTGGTTTCCTGTCCATATTTTATTCTTTCTTCTTTTATTTTCCCACTGCTAAGCTAACTCGGCAGTATTTGCTTGTAAACAAGATTAATGTGTAATCGAGCACCTTCCCTACTTACCGGATCTGGCAATGTGCGACTTTTGGTTGTTTTTTGGGCTCAAAAAGAACTTATGAGGAAGACGGTTTTTTTAGAGGGCGAGATCGATGCTGCCGATGGGTGTTATTTTAGTAATATTCCTAAAGCTGCTTGGCTTAGATCATTTAAGCAATGGAAGAAAGAATAGCTAAGTGCATTATAGCAGAAGGCAACTACTTTGAACATACTTAAACAAAATTATAAAAGTAACACTGGTTCTTTTATTCTCAATAATAATGGTTTATCCTTCCGATCATTCTGTATATTTAAGCAAAAGTAAGGTATGTGTTTACACATGTTTGATTTGATATAACAGTCAACACAGGTACAACTAAATGAGTGGATACATATTTTGCATAACTGGCACATTAAGTTACAACAAATACCACTTGTTTTCTTATTGTTAGTTATTGTGATAGTTCTCCCTTTTGTTAAATTAAATAAGTACCATTAAGCTCATTCCATCCAATACCTTCATAAATGTAAATTATTATAAGTTTTGTATTGAACGAATAAGTTCAAAGGTAAATATGTAATTAAAAATTATTATTAATTTTATTAAATACATAAATAAAAAGTTTACCTCGAGTAGGATTCGAACCTACGACCTGTACTTTGCTAGAGTACCGCGCTACCAACTGCGCCACCAAGGTTCAAGCCCCAATCGATGCAAATTTTGTCTTTATGTATGTAGAACTGATGTAAATTCTAAACATAATGAGATTACAGTCAAATTACTTATATTAATGGAATGTGAGCCTGCAATATCGCAAGGATTCACACATACCAAAGCAACTTGACTAATATTAAATTATTATAAGTTTTGTATTGAAGGAATAAGTTCAAAGGTAAATATGTAATTAAAAATTATTATTAATTTTATTAAATACATAAATAAAAAGTTTACCTCGAGTAGGATTCGAACCTGCGACCTGTACTTTGCTAGAGTACCGCGCTACCAACTGCGCCACCAAGGTTCAAGCCCCAATCGATGCAAATTTTGTCTGTATGTATGTAGAACTGATGTAAATTCTAAACATAATGAGATTACAGTCAAATTACTTATATTAATGGAATGTGAGCCTGCAATATCGCAAGGATTCACACATACCAAAGCAACTTGACTAATATTAAATTATTATAAGTTTTGTATTGAACGAATAAGTTCAAAGGTAAATATGTAATTAAAAATTATTATTAATTTTATTAAATACATAAATAAAAAGTTTACCTCGAGTAGGATTCGAACCTACGACCTGTACTTTGCTAGAGTACCGCGCTACCAACTGCGCCACCAAGGTTCAAGCCCCAATCGATGCAAATTTTGTCTTTATGTATGTAGAACTGATGTAAATTCTAAACATAATGAGATTACAGTCAAATTACTTATATTAATGGAATGTGAGCCTGCAATATCGCAAAGATTCACACATACCAAAGCAACTTGACTAATATTAAATTATTATAAGTTTTGTATTGAACGAATAAGTTCAAAGGTAAATATGTAATTAAAAATTATTATTAATTTTATTAAATACATAAATAAAAAGTTTACCTCGAGTAGGATTCGAACCTACGACCTGTACTTAACTTCATAAATGTAGTTCACAGAATTAACAGCTGTTCTATGGCTGGCATTAATTGAATTTAATCAATCTGATTTTTTACCTATCAATAAAAATAATAAATGAAATCAAATGCTATTACTTTTTTTACCTTTTGTGTTCTTAATTATTGTCTCCACTTCCTTATCATGAATGAAACGCATCAAGTTGTGTAGACTTTTGTCATACTTTAATATGCGGTGCATACTTTCAAGATACATGTTAGTATTGATACATAGCTATTTCCTGTAACAATAAGCCCATGATTTACAATTGTTTCCATAATATTTGATAAAATATTCGACGAAAGATTTGCAATTATTATAATTTTGCAAATATGATAAAAACGTATCATAATAAATGCAGTACTTGCGACTACCTTTCCAAGATTTGCCTTTCATGCACGATCAAGGTGCCATGCACAAAACAACCTATTCGGTACTACACACATTACACTGCTCCATGCATTAAAATATATATCAGTCATAAATGTGTTTGTACTTATAACTCCTATTGGCTTTCTAATACATGAGAGTAGTGTAGGGACACCTTTCGCCGCCATTTTGTTTTTTTTTGTGACGTCATAGGTCACGTCCACTTTTATTACGTGACCCCGCCCATTTCCCACCCCTTTTTTGACGGCTTCTTTTCGGGGGCCATCTTCAACCCCTTGATGGAATTGTCACCCGTAATTAGGGCCCTTTTGGCTGTATTAAGAGCCTTTTTGGCAGTTTAGCCTGTGGAGGGTAGGGAAATGCGTGTGTATTGGAGACCTAAGGCTCTGCATTCTGATTGATTACGGCAGGAACTTTTAAAATAAGGGGGCCCTCATGCTATATCATGAGATGGGTATAGGAATTTGTATTAGGGTCTGCGTCCCTTGTTGCCGCCCCCATGGCTGTAAGTAGTATTCTAATAAGGGAGCCCAATGCTAACTTGTAAGACAGGTATATTAACTTGCAATAGGGTCTAAGCCCGCTTGTTGTGGGCCCTTCTGACGTAAAATTTTTGAATTTGTGGTTCCATCTAGTTGTGTATGGACTAATGAATATTATCTGTAATAAAGGTGGTGCCACGTAGCGATATATTTCTAGGATTAATTAGGATTTGTTTGTGGCGCCATCTAGTTGTGTGTTTTTAAACTAGCGAATGTTTTCTATAATAGAGGTTGATCGTGTACGTCTTTCTCTCTCTCTTCCTCCCCCCCTTCCCCCCCCCTCTTGTTTATCAGTAATTTGATTATCTCATCATTTATAACTAGTGAAAAACTTATGTACAAAATCAGGCACTGGTAAATTATTTATTCTAAAATACCAAAGCATTATCGTATAAAGTCCACACACATCCGAACTGTAATCCTGCAGCATCGTTATGTTGTAACAGAACCATCTAGAATTCTTCTCAAGGAAACGTAAATGGTAACCTAGCGGGGGTCGTCTAAAGGAATCAAAATATTCCCTGTTACCATTCTCCTCAACGTGGATAGCAGTCCAATGCTGACCTGGTTTGTTTGCAGGATCCGTGTTTACAATAATTGCGCAAGGTCTAGGTGTATGCCTCGTTAGCTGATTAGAAGCACATACAAGTCGAAACACATTCTTCTGGCTGGAGATCGATTGCAATCATTTCAACACTTGTACCGCGTACCTATTTGGAATTGGTATGCGTCCAATCTTGCAAATGTAATACGTTTTCCAGAGCATAGATAGGCTCCTCGATCTTATGGTTTAAACAGATATACGCCTTTACTTCCGTTTTCAATTTTTTAATCGACGGACAACCAATTTCGTCCAAGTTTGGTATTGGTTCGTTAAGGAACTTTAAAAACTGTTGTTTTTCACTATCCTTAACGTGAAATTTGTTAAACGGCAGCAGCGTTCTTATCGGCTCCTCTTGGAAAGCGTTGTAGGGCACATTCCCTGACAGCCATTTCTAGCCGTGATATTCATCCTATAAATACCTTATCTGACGACATCGGTTTGTTATTAACACTTCTAAACCCTTGCATGTCCAAGTATCCGTCCATCTTCTTTCAGCTGCCGCTGTACACTGAATCTTGTGATCTAGAGTTGTCCTTTTTAACAGGTGAAATCAACGACAACGTTTCTAGGTTTATTGATCTCGATCACCTTATCGAATTCAGCGCACACCAAACAGTTAACGGGTTCTACAAGCGCTTCTTCAAAGCCGACTACTAGGCGCAGGGAACCGTTTCTAACTAAGCTCCAGTGCGTACTAGCGTTTGCAGACAAGTCAAAGGTTAGGTCGAACGCCATTAAACAACGGTCTTGCTTTAGAACTTTAGCTGTGATGTACACCATGGTCTGGCTTAAATCTATGCAATCGTTTCCGTTTCCGGGCACTACAAACTCTATAGGGGCGTCATCACTAGGAGCTGTTAAGGGTTTGTAAATTATCCATTCACCACTCTCGATACTTGTCTGGGTCGACGGTAAAGCGAACAAATAAAATTTGGATTTGACGCATTCACATGATTGGGCACATTGATATGGTGAACCTCTGTAGATGGAGCCGATACCGTTACTGGCCTGATTCATATAATATTGTTGATAGGGACAAACCGTTGTCAGCAGTGGAATGTAGTGTGCAGGGGAAAAACCACATCTGTATGACTCCCGTAGGCATAGTTTTCTGAAGTAATATTGATTATTCGCATAAGTGGAGATAAAACATCAGCCACAATTTGCGGTTCAACAATGTCGCAATAAACAAACATTTGTGTTGGTAATCCTATCCATGTATCAGCGGCGTGCGATGGTATCGATGCCATAGCTATGTTTTGATACGGACGATAACCCAACTGTAAGGCTGGACGTTGTAAGACTCCAAATAGCGAGAGGGAGGTTTTTAATTTCATAGTGACGCGCTTAGTTAGATTATGCTATTCGATTGTTAACAATTTACTTATCACCTCGTGGTTAGTTAGCTTGCGGGCAATTTCTTCTATTTTGGCATAATTCCTCGAGGCGAAACGTAACACACACACACACACAATCTATCCTCACTATAAAGCCTTTTTTAATATCATTCCTAATTCACCCCCTTCTCCTGCAAATGGGTCAATTTTATAATAAATTAAATTGTCTGTCGTACTTACAGCGGAAAAAGAACAAGGGTACTGCATTTCCGATATCCCTACAACCCATGAGCCTGTTAATCTTATTCGTTTTGGCAGTTGTGTAATAAAACTTGACGTCTTATTGTCAGGAACATTTTTTCTTGGAACTATTACTCAATAGGGTAAGATAACACTCCACTTTACATATCTTTCAACTGCGAAGCCAACACCCAGCTATTAAATTGACTTGACCTGCGAAAATCTTACCGACTTTAAATAGGGTGTCTTTATCAAGCGTAACAACTTGCAATTCCTTTTGGTGAAAGGTGAAAGGATCGTTATGAAGATCGCTTATAGGGTAAACTGGCGGTGTTCTTTTCATCACAGCACTAATTGTCAAAACTTCCTCGCTCCAATTCGTTTCATATCCCTTCTCAAACGTGTACTTAATTCTGGCGATTCTAACATGCTCACCGGCTCTATATTTAGGATAACGTGATGTGCGTAAGCCTTTCGCGTGCAGGTTATTCCACACTTCCAAAATGTTTTTATCGTTTACAGCTGCATGGCCATCTTGATACTTGAATGAGGGCTATTGTAAGTAGTCACACGTTTTTGGAGTATATTGATATACCTGTAGGAATTTTGGTAGGTGAAATAACGCCATAACTTTGTTTTCAATGTTTTATTAAATTCTTCAACTACAGAGGCCTTTATATCGGGGTTATTTGTTACATAGAAATTCATATTTTGTTTTTTGAAAAAGTTTTGTACACTGGCCGCCATAAACTCTTTGCCTGTACCCGTCTGTAGAGTTGCCAGTGTATTATCACTTTCCTTAAAAATATCGGTGAATGCTTCAATTATCTGCAGATGCGGTTGTCTTCGTTCTAAGAGCCCAAGCCCTCTTGCTAAACACATCAATAACCGCTAGTATGTAGTTGTAGCCACTACTATGTCTACTTAAAGTTCGCATATCGCAAAGATCCGCTTGCTACAGCTATTACGAGGAAACTGTTTTGCTGACTGGTTTATGAACTGTATACACTTCCTGAGTCTGTAGCCAATTTTTCACTTCACGATATTTACCTTTACAGCATTAGTTAAAGGTGTTATACCCGAAAAACCTGCCGGATGCGCGGGATCACAGTATACAGCATACATGTTATGTACGTCACGTACCCCAATCTAGTGAAATTCTTTTTCCTCGAGGGGTTCTTTTCGGTGTTTCCCTCAATTCACTATCAGCATCGTAATTCTCACCTATAGTCGTCGTAAGTGTTAGTTCAATGTTAGCTGATACAGCATCATCACGTCTTCGAGTATATCCGATAAACTCTCATAGTATATTTATTTCTGTAATGTACGTCGCAAACTGTTGCCAACCGTACGGGTTTGTAGTTTTTTGCTACCTTAACGTCTCGTGAACCAGATCGATAATGTTGTAATGAGAGATGATCTTACCTTTTATTGTGACAGTGCCTCTTTTATCTCAAAATACATCACCGTCCGTATTCAGTTTACGTAAGAAAGCCTGACCTTTCTTCCTATATAAAGTCGGCAGTGATGATACTATTTCGTCGTCTCCCAGACCTTTGCGTTTCGGCAAATTTCTAATATTGTCATCATCATCGCTGCCGATTGTTATGCTAGCTGGTTGACGTAATTGAAAAGTGTAGATATCTTTGAAAAACTTGATTGTATTGCTACCATTTGCCTTGGTCGGTTATTTTGGTTTTTAAAACATTATTCATATTGTTGCCCAGCTACGTTAAAATGTTGTTTTGTGTGACATCTGACACTTGTAGACGCTGTGTATAATCTAGGGGTAGAATAAACATATTCTTCAGATTGTGGTCCACAGTTATTGAATGAAATTACCCAGAACTCTACCAAGTAATGGCTCTAAAAGGAGTGGTAGAAATGCACCGCCTTTCTGTATGAGAAACTGTTTCTTTTTTATAGATTCACCTCTATGTGCCAGCCGTGTTAAAGTGTGCTTATGTTGAGAGAGGTGATGCTTCTGATCACTTGACAGAGGTAAACGACCTTTTAAAATGTTATGTGTATACTCGCAGATATGTTCCACCTGCTTACTGTTCAGACATTTCAATAAAGCGTCACGTTGACTTTTACTTAATCTGGCTAATGCATGCAGGATATCGGTGTTTTCGTCAACCATCATATATGATGTAATATTTATGACTGTGAGGCTTAAACACTTTTTTCGCTATATATACTTGTCAAATACCTTGAGGGCCGAATATGTTTGTTCTATATGGTAGCCCGTCCGGTGTATTAAATCGAACAATAAATATCTATGCGGGCTTGGGGGGTGTTACGATTTATTAGAATACTATTTCCAGCCATGGGGGCCATGACCTGTCTTATGAGATAATGTAAGGGCTCCTTTATTTTCAAATTTCTCGCCGTAACCAATCAGAATGCAGAACTCAGAGCTGGGTGGGATCTAAGCACTAATCAGAACCAGAGGCGCGCACCCACGCATGACCAATCAGATAAAATGGGCGTGGTCTGTACTTAGGACCACCAATCAGAACACGCAGCGCACGCATTTGCCTACCCTCCAGGGGCTAAACTACCAAAAAAAGTTTTTAATACAGCCAAAAGGAGTGTAATGAGGGATGAAAATTCCATCAAGGGGTTGAAAATGACCACCGAAAAGAGGCCGTCAAGAAAGGGGCGAGAAATGGGCGGGTCACGTGGTGAAAGTGGTCGTGGGCTGTAGTCAAAAAAATGGCGGCAAAAGTTGTCCTAGGGGGCGGGACTTGTGACGTCACAAAAAAACAAAATGGCGCCATAGGTGGCCCTATACTACTCATGAGAAATATATTTCGCAAATTCTTGTATCTGACCTATTGGATATCATAAATGCAACCAGTATACCCTCTCCAAGATCATTACTCACTAATAATAATATGATTTTATTAAAATATTCATAACCGTTACGTAATTACCGTTACATTATCATTGTATTATAATTTAACAAAGTTTTATGTTCTAATCATACAGGTTATTGTCTGATGATGACAATCTAATTGTCAAAACACGTCGCTTTAAGATTATCATTTAATAATTATCGTAATAAATAATTTCATGGGAAAGGTTTTGTGTATTTAATTTAATTTAACGAACTATTATTTCTATTTAATCGAATTTTCTACGTTGGTCGTTAGTGACGACATGATAAATTGAATAAGGTTTGAATAATTAAAAAGGGCGTATGTAGCCTTTTTATCTCTCGAAATCGCGTGTGCTGAGTAAAAAAGTAAATATTAAGAGATAAATTCGAAGTACCCATTTGTTAGTAAGAACTTTTAATACTTGATTTAAAATTTACTAGGACTTTTTTACATTTATTCAATAGACGAGTGTTGAAATTGATTTTGAGTTTTTAATGCGTTTGGTTTATTTTTAAAGTAATGGTTTACAGAGACTAAAAGAGTGTTAACCAATTGCATGCTTCATAATTCAGATTTGTTGACGATCTCATTATAGTTTGAGTGTTTGATATCAATTAAGATAAGGACGGTGGGATTTTTTGGAAGTTAAGATAAATTAAATATGGACTCTAAATTTAGAATTCCAATCTTGATAGTAACATGATTGGTTTGTGAGTTTACAAGTTTGTTTATTTCTGGAGATCTGTACTTTAGAGCATTACTTTTCAGATTCGACCTAAGGGGATAATAACCTAAGTGTCCGACACGCAGGAAGCTCCAAATGGGAAGTTCACGTATTTTTTCCTGTTTTTGTAGCAGTGCTCCCATATTTATTAGTGTACTTTTAACCGACTCAAAATAGTGTGGCGCCTAAAAATATTACAAGATTTGACTTACAGTTTAACGTAATTCAAATAGTTGGCATTTGCAGATATTTACCTGTGCGGTGTTCTAATGCCGTTTGAATCTGTTACAACTTCAATTTTATGCTAACCTAACGTTAAATCTAAAATACAATTTGGGTTAGGCACATTTTTATTTAAAAACTTTACAACACGAAACCACTTAATAACACTGTGAACATGCAATCTACAAAGGAACACTAAATTATAGTGATAGAATATTTTTTACGTGAGTTACAAAACAATCAACTTCTCTTATGTATTATAGTTAATAAAGAGGCGCTTGGTCAAATATTAACGTTTGACCATGCACTCTGTATAAAGTAACCTTATCCATGTAAATTAAATTAAATCAACTCCACTATAAACACATAAACAATGATGTTGTATATATTAATCGCAATTTATATAATAGGTACAAATATCAAAAGTAAACATCTGGTGTGGAACAACACACGACCTTCCAACCTACAAAGTGGAAATTAAAACAAATTTTACTAATTTTAATATTTTTTAGGATAATTATGCAACCTTTTTAACCCCCGACGAAAAAATAGGGGTGTTATAAGTGTAGCTGTGTGTGTGTGTGTCTGTTGCATCACAGGTTTCAAACGGAGTAACCGATTTTGATTTTATTTTATTTTGTTTGAAAGATGAATTGATTGAGAGTGCTCTTAGCTATGATTCAAGAATTTTTTACATTTTAGATGTTTTTTTTTTGTGTCGGGGTTTATTTAATTTTTAATTTTTATTCCAATAATTTGAACTAACACTTACATTTTTTTGCCGGTATATTACGCATTGTATCAAAACAATTCCATTGAACTTAATTAATTGATAAGTCTGAGGTCTATATGTTGGTTATTATATTTGATAGCAACCAAAAACTGCTCCCAAAAAACTCCCTTCTCCGCCGCTATATTTCTCCCACAATCTAATCAATTCCAGGAGAAACGAAATTTAAAGTACGTACACGTTTTCGTTCAGGATTTATCGTGGATACTAGCATGCACACAGACGTAGTAAAATAAGCTAATAAGTCGATTTAGCAATAGTGAAAAAAAGGTCGATTGCATAACCTTCTATACTTACAGGTGCATATGTAGGTTGTCACTTGGAACATCTGCCCTGAGAACCCAAAGAAGTAACAAATTAGCTTAATTTAAGCCTTTCCTTTGACGTTTCAGATTGTCTAAAATTAGGGAACCACTGTGTAACTCTAATTGTATGCAGATGTGTTATGGACCAAATGAAGATCATAAAAATATTGTTAAATAGTCACTACAACTCTGGTTTCTTTTTCTTGATAAGAGTTTATGGATTGTTATCTCCAATACAAAACTCAAAGAAGCAATGAAACAACCCCATCCATAAATCACAAAAAACACATACAAATGCTCAAAAGTAAGTGTTAAAACTTCCAAGTTTGTGCGAAAAGGCCGAGTAGTATAGTCAAAATGTGCGAATAAGTTTTTTTCTGCCACTTGATAGATTCCAGCCTCTTTTAACATTGTAATGACTTTATTTAGTGTCCTCATAAAATAATGTCCCTTTCGCATTCTTATTCTGCTGGGATGCGATTTTATAACCACATTATCTTCTATCTTTGTAATAATAGTTTTATGATCACATTGCCATGCACTGATATCTATATCTGCCATTAAGGTAGCACTTTCACGTTTAAATACCGTAAGATAGATTGCATCTACTTTGGAATCGTTTAAATAATGGAATTTACATTTTATTCTAGAGTATAAGGTATGTTCGGGTTCGTCTTCTTTGAGAAAGGGATAGAGAACGTTGTATATGTGTATTATATAGTCTGAGTTAACTAAATCTTCAATATCTCTTATTTTTTTATCGTATTTAGGAACTGACAAAATATTGAAAAGGTTTGATGTAAATGCAGTTTGAATATGAACGCAATAAAATAAATAAACCACAAGAAACCATTTCATCACCCCTGCTTTAGGTACATTATTTATACTCACACCTAACAAAAGTGATGTAACGAAACCAAACACCGTTAACAACTTTTCGGTTTTATGGGTGTCATCAATGGTTAAAACAGAAATCCACCAAATAAAAACTGTTAATAATAAAGTAATTCCAATTACAATCCACGTTTCTGTTTTAAAAATAAATTTTAGATTGTTAATTAATGGTATTTTCAAAGGAGAAGGAACAACCCAAAAAAAATAGGCGGTGGAAACAACTAAACTTTTATCTTCATAATTTGAATAATCTATATTCACCCTGTCATCAAACATTGCAAACAAATCATAACTATCGACTGCTTCATCAAAAGGCGTCTTAACAGCATCAATGCTCAAATTTAAACTTTTCGCCATTATTTGAAGTACAAGTATGTATGAATAACACTGAGTGAGAGTACACTGTTCTAAAATGAAAGAGAAATGTTTGGGCCATGGGGTTGTAATAACAAAAGCACATTGATCAAACTTTCTCAGATCATTTTCAAAATTTATTGTTATGTCATCGCCACATGTTTGTGATTTGAATAATTTGGCTGTTTTCCCGCACTTATTTTCCTTTTCATGGGGATTACATGTGTAAAAAGTTACTCTATTATCTTCATGCAATGTTACTATTGCATTAAAAATGTCATACATCCAAAGATTTAGATACACATCTGTTAGATTTGTAGAAGGTAAAACAAAAATAAATTTTCCTCTTGGTGATATTGATCCATCCCAAACAGTGCTTGAGTTTAGGTGTTCTAAAATATTTCTTAAGGAATTAAACGATTGCGTTTGAATTACCCAATTAGTTCCTCCATAGGTGTTATCTGTTTTAGTTACATTTTTAAATGGATCCACCATGATAAGGGGATTATAGGATGTATGAGTAACGTAGTCACTTTGGTTGTCAGAAATCACATACACTATTTCACCCCCGTCAAAAATATGTTGTGCTAAATCCGTAATACAAGAAGTTATTAGAGATTTATTTTCAGTTTTAATAAATGGATTCCCCTTGGCTATCGCTAACATATTTAAAAATACCCATATTCTTGAAATGTACATTTTTATTCAAACACTTAATAATCTATGGCTCATACACAACTACAAGTATTTTTATAGAATGTCGATAAAGTGGAACTAATTACCCTCATTATTCTAACCTTATTCACCGCCACGTTAAAAAACAAACAAAACGTAAAAAAAAAACTAATGTATTGAACATAAAACGTAATTACATTAAATAAAAAAGTTGTTTGTTTCTTAAGCCTGTATTGATCGGCAGTCCTTTATATACTGGGTGATTCTTTAATTCTGATGACAGTTTGAATTTCCCACAAAACCAAAAATGTTAAAGGGTGGTAATTATACATTGTCATTTATTTCATTCGAGTGGTGATGTAGTACTAGTCTCTAAATTAATAATTTATTTTTAAATTACCAATAAATGTTCCGTTTTACAACAAATTTTACATTTACAATTACGTTAGTAACATTTTATTAAATAAACTATAAAAATTGCTCAAAATGTCTTCTGTAATGTTCACGACACAATTCCACTCTATGATTCATATGTTAAACCGTTTTTCCAAAGTTTTTCGTCTTCAAAATTATTTAACTGAGCTGGTAGAGTAGTGCTGACACGATCTGCTTAGCATTCGGGAAGTAATGGGTTCGGTTCCTGTTACCGTCTACCTTGTATGACGTTTTCTCAGGGGGTTTTCCTCATACACATGAAGCGGCATTGTCACTGCATATATGCACATCATCTGCGGCTACCTAGGCGTATGCTGGGGTAGTATATCCCCCTCAGAACCCTAACGCCGTTCCTTCTGATCTTATCCTGACCACACCCATCCGTAATCCCACCGTGCATATATACGTAATGTATGTTGGGAATCTATGATTGTGGTGATGGAGTTTGGAAAGCTCAAACAGCCCGTCCTCTCCCTTGGGGAGGGA
Organism: Vesta saturnalis; assembly: GCA_036346205.1. Lineage (NCBI taxonomy): Eukaryota > Metazoa > Arthropoda > Insecta > Coleoptera > Lampyridae > Vesta > Vesta saturnalis. The sequence goes on from JARFJB010001834.1 coordinate 1,169,611, forward strand.
ATAAAATACGAGACCTTTCCTTTTTTTCCTTAAAAATTATGTGGATTTTTAGACTTGCCTACGTTCGATAATATAGCCAGATAAACAAAACCATGCTTCATCGGTCATAAACGTTACATTTAAAATATCGTTGTTATCTAAACAACTTACTAGCTTAAGCACTTAACTGACGGAATGATTTTTAGGAACTTGCTTCCATTCGTTGCCTTACATCTTCTACCACACCATCATTTCATACTAATAGACGACCTGTAGGTTTTGCCTTACAAATGCAGTTCCTATTTTCTTATCTTCAAGAAGGTTTTTAACCTACAAATGCAAATTAGCCTGATGTAAACATTATATAATCACTTACTTTAATAAATTCTTGAATTATGGAGTAGCGCTGAA
>JARFJB010001834.1:1175000-1214290 GCA_036346205.1 Vesta saturnalis
TTAAAGTAACCATTTGAAGGTTAACGTAATGACTAATGAGAATTTCTCGATTTAAGCGTTTGCTATTTTGATTTTGGCAATAAGTTACTTTAAAAGGGAGTTTACATTATACAATAACGTAATTATGAAGTAAGACGGTCGTTGACTGCTCAGCTGTTTGTTTTTTGCATACGATAGTTTTGCGAGTGGTTGCAATTTTTTTGAAGTGATTTTTATAGAAATTAACTTACTGATGCCGTAGTGCCTGGATTCGCCAAAAGGTAAGCAGTTTGTTATTTGTTTGGGAATGAGCTGCGCATTTTTTCTCGAATTAGCATGTTGATCAGCTATTTTTGGTTAGTTGAACCAATGATTTTAGCGCTAAGTTTATCGAAATATTTAGTGAATTTTGAATTTTATTATCGCAATTTTTCGGCTTTCATGTGAAGGTTAAGATTTTATTGAGGTTTAGATGAACTTTGCGTAAATATTTTTTGAGTAGAATTTTAGTAGAGGTGAAGGTTTTATTTTTGAGTGAAGATTATGGTTTCCTATTAGACCATCATAACATCTAGTTCATGACGTTTTCCCGCTATAAATGTGTCTAACAAGTGGCGTCTTTTTGTGACATTTCTCACGATTTTGTCGTTTTGAAGTTGTGACTACTGCCCTTTTGCAGCATTAAGTAAGAACCCCGCCCAGCTATGCTGTGTGCGCACATTGCCTTTACGGGCTTGATGCTCTAATGAGTATTTGGCCTGTGACAGTCTGAGCATTATTAATAAAAGGAAGGAAAATTAATTTTGTATGGATCTATGTATACATACAAAAAAAAACAAAAAACATGTTATATGGAACGTGTTTTAGGAGGTGACCCGAGTATCGTCAAAATTTGTGGCATGGTTTGTTATCTCAAAATACTAATCCTGATAAAATGTTTATAAACTGGTCTGAAATAAATTGAGAAATACACAAAAAGTTGGTTGGATTTTGTCGAAGTCTCCTAGTGCAACGGACTGTTTCCACAAACACTCATTCTGGACAGATTAAAAATTAATTGGTTCACTTGTTCGAAGATAAAGAAAAAAGAATAAAGGAGCACAGATTTATATTGAAACCTCCTTAAGTATCCGTAGTTGTTGGGGTGCTTTGTTGCACCAAGAGACTAATTATTCTAAATTTCAACTCAATTAGTCAACTTTATTGGAAATAGATGCAAGAAAAAATTGAAGGTGAGTTTATATCCGATTGGAATACTCTAAAACATATTATACTGCCGTCCTGCGCCAAAAAAACGCATCTAATTAACTCTTAGCATCGAGATATTTGGGTTTTTCTGAATCTTTGCACAGCATTCATACTTGGAGTTATTTTTACTATTTCTCTTAGTATATTGGACTTATTTACTAAATAAAAGATTCTATCTACTGGATTTACGTTAGAAAAATTCATATTTGTATACTTCCAAGAAGCGGATGTTTTGCTTATGATATTCAATTGCGGCGAAATGACAGATTTCCTTTCCAGTTTTGAGTTTCGAGTTACGCCAGGCCTCAAGTACCAATTGTAAGCAAAGGTTTGAGCTATTTAAGTCAATTTTTCCAAGTAAATGAATGTGAAACTACTTCTATTGTCCATGAATACGAAAATACTTATATCGGAAAAAATTGACGTACGTTCTTTAGGCTTAGGACGACAATATATATAATGTACAAGATAATAACAATTTCTTTGTTAATGGTCGTTTATTCGAGTATTTATCAAAAAAAAGAATTGCTATATCACATTTGTTATTTTTCAAATGTCTATCGTTTTATTTAATTTATAATTTTTTACTGTATACGGTACAGTATAATGCAAGTGTATTTACTTACCTGAATTCAGAATCCACTTTTTACGCGTTTTTCATTCCGAATGGGAAATCTGTAGATCTTTAGCTAAGGGGATTTTCGTGTATTATTATTACACGTGACATACTGGCACTTAAGAATGGACTGCCCCGGAGCCTACGGGCTTGTTGTACCGACCCGAAATATAACAAAAACTAAGGAAAATATACGAAGAGAGTCAAGAGACAATGAATATTACGCCATCCATTTTAAATAAGTGTAAAATATTTAAATTATTAAAAATTTAAACAATATAATTCACAAAATTTAATTGTATAAAATAATAAATCAAATCCATCACCCAATTAACTTTTTGAGTTCATGAAAATATTAATATTGAAATTTTTAATATATTATCGGTGTGTAGAAAGGAGATAGTTTTGAAGGTAATAAAACTATTAATGGCATTAATTATGTAGTGATAAAATTAATATAAATGTAGGCATTATGATAAGACTTTAGTATCTAATTTTATGTCTTGCTCAAAGGCTGTGTGTTGAAACTTACCCCCTCTCATCCAATCTCCCTCTCACTCCGGAAGAGCCAGCGTACAACTTTCTGCCCCTGGGCCCTCGAGGGCCTAGCTACAGCACTTCACTACGCCACTTTATACGTATTACTAGAAAAGTAAACAACCTTAAAGGCATATTTCTTAAAACTAATTACAAAAAATCCCCCAATAAATTATTTAATATTTAGGGTTAATCATTTCTCACAATGCTGCATTTACAGATGCATAGAAAACAATGGAACCACTGTTTACTCTGGTTTTCATATGCCCTTATAATTAATTAGTACTCAATTGCGCCGGTTTTTTTGTGAAAAATATGTTTTAACACACTCCGTGCTGACCACGCACATTGTGCGTGATGGATATTTCATTCCAATATGCTGCGCGCGCTATGTGAGTGCTAAACGCCATCTGTACGTTATAAATACTTCCATTTGAGCTGCGCTGCGGTCCTTGTCCGTTATGTATTTATCCTGCCTTTTTGAGTAGGTGCATACACTAACAGATGACTGCGTTTATTGCCAATACAGTGACTTAGCTGCAGCCGATGGTACCGCTAGTTTTGTACTTTTTGTGGTAAGCTCCCAGAACTGAAATTCTGGCTCCCAAATAAACGTTACAACTTTTTAAGATTAGGTAGCCTTATTGTAAGGTGTATATACAATGATGCTACATACTTAATTTAGAACACGGGTCTTCGCTCCGGACCTTTGTATGATTACCCGAAAAGGGCAACCACCTCTGCACCGTGCATGAGGATTATTTCCCACAGGCCTATTACAGTCCTCGCCTGAGCGAGCACCGCTGCCACCTTGCGGGTGGCAGCGGTGGAAGGGTTTGTAAAATATCCATTCACCACTCTCGATACTTGTCTGCGTCGACGGTAAAGCGAACAAATAAAATTCGGATTTGACGCATTCACATGATTGGGCACGTTGATATGATGAACCTCTGTAGATGGAGCCGATACGGTTACTGGCCTTATTCATATAATATTGTTGATAAGGATAAACCATTGTCAGCAGTGGCATATAGTGTGCAGGCGAAAAACCACATCTGTATGACTCCCGTAGGCATAGTTTTCTGAAGTAATATTGATTATACGCATAAATGGAGATAAAACATAACCCACAACTTTCGATTCAACAATGTCGCAGTAAACAAACATTTGTGTTGGTAATCCTATCCATATATTAGCGGCGTGCGATGGTATCGGTGCCATAGCTATGTTTTGATACGGACGATAACCCAACTGTAAGGCTAGACGTTGTAAGAATCCGAATAGCGAGAGGGAGGTTTTTAATTTCATAGTGACGCGCTTAGATAGATTATGCTATTCGATTGTTAACAATTTACTTATTACCTCGTGGTTAGTTAGTTTGCGGGAAATTTCTTCTATGTTGGCATAATTCCTCGAGGCGAAACGTAACACATACAATCTATCCTCAATATAAAGCCTTTTTTAATATCTTTTCTAATTCACCCCATTCTCCTGCAAGTGGGTCAATTCTATAATAAATTAAATTATCTGTCGCACTTACAGCCGAAAAAGAACAAGGATACTGAATTTCCGATATGCTTACAACCCATGAGCCTGTTAATCTTATTCGTTTTGGCAGTTGTGTAATAAAACTGGACGTCTTATTGTCAGGAAAATTCGTCATAGAACTATTACTCAATAAGGTAAGATAAAACTCCATTTTACATATCTCTCAACTGCGAAGCCAACACCCAGATATTAAATTTGTCACTGTATCCACGTCACTTGACCAGGTATTCTTTATATCCCCGCGGCCCTTCTCTGCGAAAATCTTATCGACTTTGAATAGGGTGTCTTTATCAAGCGTAACAACTTGCAATTCCTTCTCGTGAAATGTGCCCACTGCAGGATCGTTATGAAGATCGCTTATACGGTAAACTGGCGATGTTCTTTTCATCACAGCACTAATTGTCAAAACTTCCTCGCTCCAATTCGTTTCATATTCCTCCTCAAAACTGTACTTAATTCTGGTGATTCTAACATGCTCACCGGCTTTATATTTAGGATAACGTGATGTGCCTAAGCCTTTCGCGTGCAGGTTATTCCACACTTCCAAAATGTTTTTATCGTTTACAGCTGCAGGGCCATATTTATACTTGAATGAGGGTTATTGCAAGTAGTCACACGTTTTTGGAGTATATTGATATACCTGTAGATTTGCCGGTGTATTATCACTTTCCTTAAAAATATCGGTAAATGCTTCAATTACCTACAGATGCGGTTGTCTTCGTTCTAAGAGCCCAATCCCTCTTGCTAAACACATCAATAACCGCTAGTATGCAGTTGTAGCCACTACTATGTCTACTTAAAGTTCGCATATCGCAAAGATCCGCTTGCTACAGCTATTGCGAGGAAACTGTTTTTCTGACAGGTTTATGAACCGTATAAGCTTCCTGAGCCTGTAGCCAATTTTTCACTTCACCATATTTACCCTTTATAGCATTAGTTAAAGGTGTTATATCCGAAAAACCTGCTGGGTGCGCTGGATCACAGTATACAGCATACATGTTATGTACGCCACGTACCCCAAACTAGTGAAATTCTTTTTCCTCGACGGATTCTTTTCGGCGTTTCCCTCAATTCACTATCAGTATTGTAATTCTCACCTACAGTCGTCGTAAGTGTCCGTTCAATGTTAGCTGATACAGCAGCATCACGTCTTCGAGTATATCTGATAAACTATCATGGTATATTTATTTCTGTAATGTACGACGCAAACTGTTGCCAACCGTACGGGTTTGTAGTTTTTCGCTACCTTAACGTCTCGTGAACCAGATCGATAATGTTGTAATGAGGGATGATCTCACCTTTTATTGTGACAGTGCCCCTTTTATCTCAAAATACATCACCGTCCGTATTCAGTATATGTAAGAAAGCCTCGCCTTTCTTCCTATATGAAGTCGGCAGTGATAATATTATTTCGTCATGTTCCAGACCTTTGCGTTTCGGCAAATTTCTAATATTATCATCACCATCGCTGCCGATTGTTATGCTAGCAGGTTGACGTAACTGATTGGAAAAGTGTAGATATCTTTGAAAAACTTGATTGTATTGCTACCATTTGCCTTGGTCGGTTATTTTGATTTTTAAAACATTATTCATATTGTTGCTCACCTGCGTCAAAATGTTGTTTTGTGAGACATCTGACGCTTGCAGACTCTGTGTATAATCTAGCGGTAGAATAATCATCTTCTTCAGATTGTGGTCCACAGTTATTGAACGAAATTACCCAGAATGCCACCAAGTAATGGTCCTAAAAGGAGTGGTAGAAATGCACCGCCCTTCTGTATGAGAAACTGTTTCTTTCTTTTTATAGATCCGCCTCTCTGTGCCAGCCGTCTTAAAGTGTGCTTATGTTGAAAGAGGCGATGCTTCTGATCACTTGACAGAGGTAAACGATCTTTTAAAATGTTATGTGCACACTCGCAAATACGTTCCACCTGCTTACTGTTCAAACATTTCAATAAAGCGGCACGTTGACCTTTACTTAATCTGGCTAAAGCATGCAGGATATCGGTGTTTTCGACAACCATCATATATGATGTAATCTTTATGACTGTGAGGCTTAAACACTTGTTTCGCTATATATACTTGTCAAATACCTTGAGGGCCGAATATGTTTGTTCTATATCGTAGCCCATCCGGTGTATTCTGTTTTAAATCGAACAATAAGTATCCATGCGGGCTTGGGGAGTGTTACGATTTATTAGAATAGTATTTCCAGCCATGGGGGCGGCGACCTGTCTTATGAGATAATATGAGGGCCCCTTTATTTTCAAATTTCTCGCCAATCAGAATGCAGAGGCTGAGTGGGATCTAAGGACCAATCAGAAATCAGAGGCGCGGACGCACGCATGACCAACTCAGATAAAAAGGGCGTGGGCTGTACTTAGGACCACCAATCAGAACACGGAGCGCACGCATTTGCCTATCCTCTAGGGGCTAAACTACCAAAAAGGTTTTTAATACAGCCAAAAGGAGTCTAATGAGGGATGAAAATTCCATCAAGGGGTTGAAAATGACCCCCGAAAAGAGGCCGTCAAAAAAAGGGGCGAGAAATGGGCGGGGTCACGTGGTGAAAGTGGTCGTGGTCTTTAACGTCACAAAAAATGGCGGCGAAAGTTGTCCCAGGGGGCGGGATTTGTGACGTCACAAAAAACAAAATGGCGCCGTAGGTGTTCCTATACTACTCGTGAGAAATATATTTCGCAAATTCTTGTATCTGACCTATTGGATATCATAAATGCGACCAGAATAACCTCTCCAAGATCATTACTTACTAATAGTATTGTTAACTCCAAGTCGTAGGAGTTAGTTCCATGTGTGCCATCAACACACAAATTTTTCTTATGATTCCTGAGGTTTATAGAACAAAACAGGGTTATCATTTGAACTTAAACAGTCTTTCACCCACAGTGATACGCTTGAGGCAGCATCGATATGCCTTATCCTATTCAAAACTTCAATGTTAAAAGATCTTTTAATGATTTAAATGTCCTTTTTTTTAATCAAATCAATTCGCTGCAGGTTATGCTGATTAATATTTTCTCTAACTGAGTTAATAATATTGAGGACATTAGCTTCCTTGCAACCACACTTTTAGCTTTTTACGGGTCCGAATATGTCTTAAGTTTTCGTTTTCAATGGTTGATGGCCATAATGCGTTTTAAAATATTCAGCTTTTATCTTTTTGCTTTTGTTATCTTCTTTACAATAATATAGCTGGTGCACATCAATCCAATTTTTTGAGAGCCTTGCAAGTTTCCTCCCCGTTTTCTCAATTTTGCATTAGGTGCTCTTCTTAAAAATAATTTTATCATTCAATTTAGTTGAAATTTAAAACAGTTACCTGATCTGTTGCACTCATACTAGTAGGTGGTAATTTTTTTGCCGATATGCTTTCCTCTATTTTCTTCTTGCATACTCTTAAACCACAAGGGAAAATCTGTAGATAAAATGTATTAGAACATGTACTTTAATAACAAATAGCATTACTACATTGATTGTGATAGCAATAAGTAAATCACCTAAAGTCAATTTTTTATGATAATATTCTCTTTAAAGTTATGCCTACTTATTAAGTGTTTAATCAATAGTTGTTTACCACTAAAATATTTATTGCATTGCACACACATATGCTTAAGATTAAGATCAGGTTTAGGTTGTAAAATAATGTTGTTCGCATGCTTTAAATGTTTATTCATTGTATTTTTGTCAAAATAATCGTTATTTCAAAATTGTTAGAAAAGCACATACACTTGCATGCTACATATTTTGTTGCATTGCATATGTTGATGTTGTAGAAGTTACTATGAAAATAAAAACAATAGTGTGAGTAACATTAATTTTAATTATTCGAATATACATTTACATATTCTGTAATGAAGTAAATGTCAGACCAGAATGTTCAACCAGTTCAAGGCTGTATCGAACTAAAAAAACATCCATATGGTTGGAAGATTATGACATGAGTGCATTCATAGAAAAAAAATGAAATGTTCTTGAACTATAAAGATGACATAAATAGCGAGAAATGGCATGAAGCCATAAAAGCACATGTGAAAAATGAAACATGGTGTATTATTCAGAAAGAGACAAGAAGGAATATTGTAGATTTTAAATTACTTCCAAAAACCAACTTGGGACGAAAAAATTCGAAACTAAGAAAGAAGATTAGTACCAAAAGGTTTCAGTCAAAGGCCTGAATTTGGCTACCGTGAAAAGTTTTCCCCCCGTGGTAAAATTGAGTTCAATTAGACTACTATTGGCCACAGCAGTAGAACAAAATTTAAAATTGCACCAGTTCGATGTAACGACAACATGTCTAAATAGAGATTTAAATCAAAATATTGAAATGAAGAAACCTGAATATTTAGAAAAATATCTAACAGAAATATTAAATGAAAATAACAAAACTTCAGCGATATATTCAAAAGCAAAGAAAATGTTAGCCAGTATGAAATATATAAAAGGTGAACAAGTATGTCTGTCACAGAAAGCATTGTATGGATTAAAACAATCTGGAAAACAATGGAATATAAAATTAGGTGAAACTTTAAAGCAACTGGTATTCACTTTATCACTTACTGATCCATGTATGTATGTTTTTAAAAGAGAAGGAACAAGTTGGAAATGAAAGACTTAGGAAAACTTAAACTTTATCCAGGCATTGAATTAACAAAATCAAAAGATGAAATCAAGTTAAGTCAACAAATGTACATAGACAAAATTTTAAAATTTTTCAACATGGAGAACTGTAAACAAGTTAGCACACCCATAGAACCTAACTTGAAGTTAAGAAAAAGCAAAAAATATGAAGAATTACTCTTTCAAAATTTAATTGGAAGTTTAATGTATTCAGCTGTAACTACCAGACCAGACATCATGTATGCAGTAAGTTACTTAAACCAATTCAATACATGTTTTAACGCTGAACATTTTAAATGTGCGAAGCGTGTTCTAAGATTCCTACAAGGCGCAAGTCCATAGGTATCTATTTTAAGAGGTCAGGAGGAGAACTCACTGATGCAGATTGGGCATCATGTTCTATAGCCAGGCGGTCCTATACTGCATATGTTTTCAAGTTTGCTTAAAGATGTATTAGTTGGGAAGCTAGAAAACAAAAATTTGTAGCCCTTTCAACTGCGGAAGCTGAATATGTTGCGATAACAGAAGCCACAAAAGAAGCCTTACATTTAAAGTCATTATTACAAAATTTTGGTATAAAACAAGAAAAAATTCTTATATACCTATAATGATAACCAGGCTGCTCAACAGTTATGTAAGAACCCAATAGTGAGTACCAGAACAAAGCACATAGACACAAAATTACATTTTGTGAGACTTCACATAAAGGATGAAGTCATAGTAGATGTTGTACATAAACCCACTGAAGACATGGAAGCCGATATCTTAACCAAGGATACATCAGGTCCTAGACTTGCGCAGTTAAAAAAAAAATTAAATATTTTTTGAAGTCATATGTAGATATCAGTGAGGAGGAGTGTTAGAAAAGCATGTACACTTGCAAACTACATATTTTATCGCATGGGATATGTTGATGTTGTAGAAGTTACTATGAAAATAAAAACATTAGTGCGTGTGACATTAATTTTAATTATTCAAAAATACATATTCTGTCAGTTGTATTCATAACATCACTATATAAAATAAAAGTCGGTCTATTTCATAGATGTTTATTTTATTCGTTGTAACAGTTCACTGTCCTGGTACAGATCCAAACGTTCCAACAAAAACGTACATCATATATTTTGGAGATTCGTACTTTTCGTTGTTACTTCATTGTAATGGAAATATTTGTATTTTGTCTGATCCCATAAGTTTAGAAAAACAAAATGTAGTAGTTATTAAAAAATAATAAACGTCAGTAAAAAATATTTTATTAGTTGTAAAAGTGTTGTTGTTCTTGCCGCATATATCTTTATCGTTCTGTTAAAATAAACTTTTAATGTTACTGTTTTATTGTCTGTGTTTGAGTGCATCTCTGCTAAAACATTCACTTCATATATTAACTTCAAATGTTTATTCAGATTAGGTACCTACTTTTATTAGGCAGACTAAACGCCAAATACGAAGACACCAAACTACGCAAAAAAAATCACGTGATCGGAAAATATTAGTTTTTTTTAAGAAAAGTAAAAGTTACGTTTTGTACATTTTTTAGTTAATAACCTCTTAATTATGATGTTTATATTTTATAATTAGGTCAATTTAAACAAAAAAAAACATTTATTTAACCCTCCATTAGGCGCATGTATTTTACTGACGTGGTTAGGCGCGTGGATTACAGCGGTAATCCAATTTATTTAGTTAATATTTCGTTTTGATACCATTTTTTGATTATATGTTTATTATACCTTTGTTTAATAGCATGTAATACATTAAGATATAAATTTTAGCTGAATTTTATTATAAAAAATTAAAAGACATATTGTGCTGTTTTAACGTTTTATTGGCATGAATATAAAAAACGGTTCGAAAATCAAACTTGTTAACAAAAAAACAAGATTTAATGGCATATCGGGTGGAGGAGTGGGTAATATCTCGCCTAATGCAAGTAGCTGTCTTGCTTGGCGGCGAATTTCTCTTGATACATTTGGAACAGTTGTCCTGTATACAATTTGGGGTTTTATTAGTTCGTAAACAAATTTTTCGATAAAGTCAGATCTCAAGACTTTTTCTTCTGGCTGATTAGCTTTGTACACACAGGCAGCGTTAATCCCACTTACATTCAGCAAGGAGTAAAATATGACCATTGGCCATCTGTTCGTTGTTCTGGCTACATTGTATATTGTACACATCTGGTCGACTAAATCAACTCCGATTTTTGTCTTATTGTAGCAGGATATTATTTCCGGTAACTCCTTTTCATCAGTTTCCAAATCAATGACAGCATCATGGTGCATTGACGAAATTAGTATAACGGCCTCGTTTTTTTTTTTTTGGACAATACGACACCTTCGTGTAATTTTCCTGAAAACCAAAAACTGAAGTCTTTTCTTTTCGGTTTCTTCTTAGCAAAAATTCAGGCGGTATTTCGCGTTTATTCTTCCGCATGGTCCCAACATGCATAAGGTATGTTAGGGGTATACTGGTAAACCAGTTCTCGCCAGTTATGTTCCGCTTTGTACCTTCTACAGGTTGCACCAGTCGGAGAACAATATTCTCTGGAGAATTAGTAACCTTGTATGGTCCGTCAGGTTGAGTACCTACGTAGGGCTCCAAATTAATTGTATACGCATTTTTGGCATCTACTAATGCAAACATCTTCATGCCATATCTTGCTGGCTTGTTGGGTATTTATTGCTTAAAAGCACAGCGACCTCGAACAGCTAACAACTGCTCATCGATTGTTAAGTATTCACTTACAACAAAAGCTTTATGCAATCGATTTACGAAATTGCATTTCGAGCGTCGCTCTTTGGGCCAGGTAGTAGCTTTGATATATTGTAAGAGAGAACCCGTACTTGCAAATTACCCATAGTTTTTTTCCACTTACCTGGCGGATCTTTGCCTATGTAAAAATTCTTACTAGATTTTTTTCAGCGGAGACGTCTTGCATAATTTCGTCTTCATCTGCATCTTGCTCGGAGTCTATTTGATAATATCTTCTTCTAATTCACTTTCACTTGTAAGACGTTCTTCATCACTACTGGTAATTTCTTTATACCATGTCATCCAAACCTCAGGATCTCTAATCTTCTGCAAACGTATTTTTCTACTGTTAGACATTTTTATACCTACAATAAGAAATATGACACTACTATGGCATTAATTTCTGTTAGTCTAAAAACTTGCTCCAGAGAAAAACTCGAAAATAATAACTATAAGTTCATGCAATCACTAAAATATATTATTTTGAAGACGAAAAATAAACTGCAAATCTACAAATTAGCAAAGGCTCATCATTGCACAAAACATATATACATGTTTTTAAATAAAACTTGAAATTCAAATTGTGAACTGCACAAAAAATGTAACGTGGTTAGTCACGTGTATTACAATGCTAATCCAGTCGTTTTTCACAGCTGGTAATTCATATAAACAACCACTACGAAACTCAATTTTACACTAAGCAGGTACTTGTATATATTGTCAACAGCTACTCAAGCGGACGCCCCCGCTCCCAAGCCCGATTGTATATCGTGACTCGTAAAAGGAGACTGGATTACATTTGTAATCCATGCGCCTAACGGATAGTTAATTGTGAAAAGTGAAATATAAGGTTATGTTACTTGTTCATAAATTTACTCGGAAATGTTGTAATTCGCATTTTAATTATTAACCACAGTTTTAAGGGTAAATAATTCGTGTCTAAATAGTTTTATACTGCGATGGTTATAAATAGGTGTAATAGAGGGGGTAGAGTTTTATCGAATTCAAATATTAGATAGTATGCAAGTTCAAATGAAGTTGAAGAAGTTATATAACTTTTTATGAGGAAAATATAGTATACGAATATAAACAGATGGTTTTTATACAACAAAACAAGTTTTATGGGGTTTGCACAATGATGTTGTATTCATAAAAGCATTGAGCTATGGCAGTAGCATGTTAAAAAGGTCAACACGATACATATTAGTGTGTTAAAGATAAATAAGAAATTTCACATATAGATCAATATAATTAAGCAATTAAACACATAACATTTATTGGTTACATGAAGTACAATAATCCTAATGTGTAGAACATGTATAATAATTGGTACAATGCATAAAAACTCTGCGAACTATAAAAAGGGTTATGGTACGAAGACGTTATGTTGGCAGATCATAGACTAAGTGTTCAAAAAATGCTTAAGAAGTTAAAGTGTCTTAGAAACATATCTAAGAACATGAACAACACATGTGCAATATGAAATTAACAATATAAATACAATAAAATATTACACAATTACTCTACACTTATTTCTTTGTTATCATAATCTGATATAAAACCAGATTCATCCGACGAATCTCCACTCCTACGTATAATCAATTCCTCACAAACGACATCCATAATATGCCCTTTATTAATGTATTCCTCTTCAATTTCTATAACATGACGGCACACTTCTTGCCAGTGGCTCTCCAAATCCATCGAACACTTTTAACGAGTTAGTTTTTCAATATCGGCTAATTTAAAAGTTGTGTTTCTCGATGCCACCAAAGCTTTTACAATGGCTCATATTTTTTCTATTGGATTTAGCTCGGGGTGGTATGGAGGTGGTCGACATACATAGTGACCATGTTTCGCAAATATAGCATCAATTGAAAATTCCGTGTAGCTCGGTTGATTACATTTTATTAAATCATACAGCTCCACTTTTGTTTGGGATTCATCATGTACGAACCCTCGTTGTTGTAACCAAGTTATCATTACCATTTTTTTACTGCTAAAAGTTGGCTGTTTAACTGCTAACGTGTTGTGATACTTTGCATTATCCATAACAATAACTGACTTTTCGAGCAAATTCGGTAATAACTGGTGCTCAATTCATCGTTTATAATTAATAAAGTTCATATCGTTGTGATAATCACCTGTTTTGAGCCCGATTTAAAAACTAAGAGGGCATTATTGATAAATCCCATTTCACCACCAGCATGTACTATTATAAGACGTTGACCTTTACCGATTGGACATTTTAAACCTTCGTTGGAATCATCTACCCAAGAATGTGGCATTGTATGCGATATATATATATATATATATATATATATATATATATATATATATATATATATATATATATATTATAAGAATTTTCTTTAAAACTTGTAAATAAACGTAAATTAATTCAAGTTTAGTCCTTTGTCAAGAATTTATTTGTCAAATAAATTCTTGACAAAGGGAACAAAGGACGTTAAACGTTGAATTAATTTACGTTTATTTACACAAGTTTTAAAGAAAATTGTCTTATTTAAACATGAATACTTGTGGAAATCTAAATAGAACATATATATATATATATATATATATATATATATCTGTGTGTGTGTGTGTGTGTGTGTGTGTGTGTGTGTGTGTGTGTGTGTGTTCATATGTATACACAATGGGTCGCCCTGCTCTTCGATACTTTGTTATTGCTCGTATATAAGCACATCGTAAAGATCGTATATCGTATCGTTCCATTAAACATTTTCGATTGTCAACGGTTTTCGTCCATCTAAAACCTATTTTATTTAATAATCTTCTTAAAGACGTTTCCTTCCCAGAGAAACCAATTAATTTGTCATCTTTAATAATATTATAGATAGCATTGACGGTTGGTCGTCGTTTCTTCGTGACATGAAAATTGTGTACAATGCGTCGAATGACTTATTCCCCACAATTATCGACAGATGATCTTGGTGCGGTTTTCATTCTTTTATTAGAAGTCTTGAACGATTCTATTTCACCAGGTTGAATTGCACTCCCTTCTCTAATAATTCAACGACGGTACTTTTAGATACTCCAGTTGATTTCACAACGATATCAAGAACGTTAACTGTAAAGACATGTAATCGTGAAAAAACTGACAGATGTTAATCGTACAATAATGACATACTTTCATTCATATTTTTATGAAACTGATAAACATTCCAAATAATTTCGTGGGCATCTTGCGATAAGACACGCCGCTTCTTTGCTGGTATGTTTGATGTACTATCAGACGATGTACTCGCATCGCCCATTATAAACAACGAACTAAATCAATATATTATATTAATACATATTACTATGGATTACAAATACAACTTACTTGTAAATAAAAGGTGCTGAAACGGAAGGAGTTTTGAAAAAACTGTTTACAATTGTTAAAAACGTGCACGAAAAATGAGGTTAGTAAACAATAAACAACACTACATTTTGTGGACGGAACATAATATCCACTTCTCACTCATATCATTACTCCATTTCTTTTTAATGCAATATTCGGTTTCTGCGCAGGTGTCTTCGTATTTGGCGTTTGCTTCTACTAAAAACTTTGTCACAAACACAACAACTTTATTTATCCATATCATCAAAGTCAATATTAAAGCACAATTCACCGGTTTACGTATTATAAATCGAAGTGATCAACGCTACGTTAACGTTGCGGAGCGTTGCAAAATTAGAGCTACGGGATTTGATGCGTTCCGATGAACGCTTAAAATAACAATTTCAAACGACAAAATGGTAAAGTACGTTTGGTCTATGGTTGCGGCCGCATCAGGATCAGGTTCGATTCCTGGTCCATGCATTTTTTTTTCTGTTAGATTACAGTAGTTTTCGTTATCTAATCTCCTTTTGATAGGTTACAGTAGTTTTGTTTATCTAATCTAATTCTATTAACTTACAGTAGTTTTGTTATCTAATGTAAACTAGATAAAGCGCGCTATCAGCTGATCCATTCATAACGGCGCGCATTGCGCATGTGCACAAATGAAATAAAGTAGCTCTAATTTTGCAACGTTCCGCTACGTTAACGTAGCGTCAGTCTCTTCGATTATAAATAATAAAATTAACCTCTTTTCATATACTTCCCGCTCAATAACATCAAACACAAACAAGCCGAAGTCTAACAAAAAACAAAAATGCGAGGAGGACTAAATACCCACGTCGGTTTTTAGCCGCGTCTCTCAATACAAACGTAGACCGCGCATTCCAGTTGTGTATCGAGTTCACAAACTACGAATTACAGTGTATGTAATTTGTGTCTAGTTCAATGGCGGGACATCAATCGTTGGGATGGGATGCACCGTATTAAACCGATGTATAATTATATAGTCACGGCAAAATCTTTTCCGTTGTGGGGGTGAAATTGTTAGAGAGAGACAAACTTAACATACCAACTTCCATAATAACCCTGATAATTACAAATGATATATCTATGTTAGTGAAATACACGTTGTTGGGTTGTTAGAACTGCCGAATAAATTACAATGTTGTCAGCTCTTCTGTTTACACATAACTTCTAATTTTGACGTTTTCCACATTTTGAGATTTTCGATAAGCTCCTCGAAATTATACATGACTACTTCAAAATGTTACAATTGCTTAATCATCGCAAAATGATCTAAGAACTGTTAAAAGTATTGTTACTTAGTTGAGAAGGAGTATTTCCATCAAAAACTAATTTTCAAAATAAATGTAAACAATATAACCTAAGTATTATGTTGACATCGAATTTCATACGTTTGGCAACAATGTCAAGCGCTGACGTTTATCCCCACATTGGAAAAGAGTTTGCCGCGACTCTAGTACAGTTGTTGGCATATCATATATGTTAAATACCTTAGAATATTTATATTGTAAATTAAATACATAGATAGCTTAAGTAAGATATCTATGGTTAAATACTGCGCCTTGAATAATTTGGTAAGATGTTGCATTTATGCAAAGAATAGTCCTTAGTCTTTAACCCAAGGTTTGTATAAAGTGTATCTTTAAGAATCACGAATTCTTCGAAATGTCTTATGAGATTGATATGAAACTTGTTAAAGTCGAACCAGAAGAGGAAGAAGGAATAAATTCACTTGTAACCCAACATCTCGTAGTAAATACTGATCTAATACAAGGTAAAATTAATTACCGTTCAAGTAATAAAAAATTTAACACTATTTTTACAGATAATGTGAACATTAAGAAAGAAGACATCTCTTCTCTAATAAAAGTTGTTAGCTCAAGTGAAGCATATCACATAAATGAAAACAGTGTCGAACATATTACAAACATACAGTGTGAAAGTAAATTTAATAGTTCAAGTTTAAAAAATCATGTTTTAAAACACACTCCAAGTTATGAATTCAAATGCGACCAATGTGATTATGCAACACATGAAAAAACTTATTTAATAATCCATCTTAAAATACATTCCTCAAGTTATGAATTTAAATGTGACCAATGTGATTATGGAACAAATCGCAAAGGTAATTTTAAAATTCATCTTAAAAAACACTCTTTAAGTAAAGAATTCATATGTGACCAATGTAATTATGGAACACATTTCAAATATCTTTTAAAAATTCATCTTATGAAACACTCTTCGAGTAAAAAACTCAAATGTAGCCAATGTGATTATGGAACAAATCACAAAGGTAATTTTAAAATTCATCTTAAAAAACACTCCTCAAATTATGAATTTAAATGCGACCAATGTGATTATGCAACAAATCACAAACGTTATTTTAAACTTCATCTTAAAAGACACTCTTCAAGTTATGAATTTAAATGCGACCAATGCGATTATGGAACAAATCGCAAAGATAATTTTAAAATTCATATTAAAAAACACTCCTCAAGTTATGAATTTAAATGCGACCAATGTGATTATGAAACTAATCGCAAAGATAATTTTAAAATTCATATTAAAAAACACACCTCAAGTTATCAATTTAAATGTGACCATTGTGTTTATGGAACAAATCGCAAACATAATTTTAAAGTTCATCTTAAAAAACACTCTTCAAGTTATGAATTTAAATGCGACCAATGTGATTATGGAACAAATCGCAAAGATAATTTTAAAATTCATATTAAAAAACACTCCTCAAGTTATGAATTTAAATGTGACCAATGTGATTATGGAACAAATCGCAAACGTAACTTTAAAGTTCATCTTAAAAAACACTCTTCAAGTTATGAATTTAAATGCGGCCAATGTGATTATGGAACAAATCACAAAGGTAATTTTAAAATTCATCTTAAAAAGCACTATTCTAGTTATGAATTCCAATGTGATCAATGTAATTATGGAACACATCACAAATATATTTTAAAAATTCATCTTAAAAAACACTCTTCAAGTAAAGAATTCAAATGTGACCGATGTGATTATGCAACGCACCGCAAAAGTGATTTAACAGTTCATCTTAAAATACATTCTTTAAGTAAAGAATTCAAATGTCACCAATGTGATTATGGAACAAATCACAAAGGTGCTTTGAAAAATCATCTTAAAAAACACTCTTTAAGTAAAGAATTCAAATGTGACCAATGTGATTATGGAACAAATCACAAAGGTAATTTTAAAATTCATCTTAAAAAGCACTGTTCAGGTTATGAATTCAAATGTGACCAATGTGATTATGGAACAAATCACAAAGGTAATTTTAAAATTCATGTTAAAAAACACTCTTCAAGTAATGAATTCAAATGTGACCAATGTGATTATGCAATATACGACAAATATAGTTTAAAAAATCATCTTAAAAAGCACTCCATAAGTTATAAATACTAATGCCTTTAATGTGATTATACATACAGTCATGATGTGTAGATTAGTGTTTAATTTATAGGTGTATTTTTGTTGGTATAGGTTAATTTATAATAATATGGTTCACAGTGCCTTAGTATTTACATACTGCTTCGTTAATATTTATACATATCGTTTTTTGATACTCGTTCATTATGTCTTTTAATATTTTCAGCATACGCAGTGCTTAGACATGTGGCTACATTAGTCTTACCTAGGAATCGGAAGCTTACCAAATTATTTAAGTGCTTTGAACTCTTTCGTGTTTTTTTATTTTTTCATTCAGATGTTTTAAGTCACGCACTCCTTCTTTCGCCGAGTTATCCTCACCACCGAAAATCAAACAAATGAAACAAAACAAAGAATTAGTCTCTTCACATCCACATACCCACACTTCACTTCAGTTTTGTTTCTAAAGCCAATGAGCTAAAACTCGGTTTTTTTAATTCACTCCGTTTCTTAGTGCCTAATAAGTAGTAACACAAAAATTTTGTGTATTCACTATAAATTTGAATAAAACACTAAATCTGCGAATCAACGACCTGTTAAAAAATCGATGTCGCTAGAAACAAATTTTACACTTACACTTCAATAAATACAATGTGAAAAACGTAAATACAAAGATTTCTATAGCACGACTGCAAGACAATAAAGTGACGAGTGACGTGAGTTAGCGTCGCTGACAATGCTTTATTTACTTATGACCGTATCAGTAAAATGGCTGTTAAAGACCCGCAGAGCCCCAAGGGCTCTGTTTTCGATGCGGTAGTTAATGTAGTTGCTATGGCAACGTATAAAACTTTTATCCTTTTGTTAATAATAATAATATTTAATATGTAGTTGAAGCAACGGCGAAATTCATATTCGAGAATCGAGCATTAAAACGAATTTTTAGTATTACGATAATGCGGTTTAATTTTTATTTGCATATTACGATATGTATGTTATAATGTTCACAATAAAGTACGTGCTAAAATGTTTTAGCGTTGATATTTTATTAATTTTTATTTATTAAACTATTAATTTATGAGGAAACGAGTTTATGTACCGCAATGCAAATTTTCTTCGCGAATTGTGACAATAAAATAAAAGCATTTCACTTTGAAATGCAAATTTTTGAACGCGGCTTGCAAATTTTAAGAGCTAGTTTTTTTCGGATTAAGCTGCATGACGTATATTTATCGTAGGACCATAGGTTTAGTATATACGGGGTGATCAATGAAGTCATGCAAAAAATCAAAAAGTTTGTATGAGTGAAATTTCCGCAACAAATTTTTTTGGTCGTTGCAATATGGTTCGTTACTAAGGTAACATCCATATTTTTTTATAAAAAAAATAATCTTTGGTATAGAATTTATTCATACATCAGCTTACTTTAATCTATTGTCAAAATTGGATTTCAATATACACGGTGATCACAAAAATTAATTCAATAACATAACTTTCGTATTTAAAGTTATCTTCTAAGTTTAATGGCTAAGGAGCTATCGACCGAATACGCACTATTGGGACACCTATATATATATATATATATATATATATATATATATATATATATATATATATATATATATATATATATACTGTGTCTCTTGAATTTCTGGACATAGGAATTCCATGTTAAAATAAACTATTGTAAATATTGGCTCTCCTAATTATTTTACAGTAAAATGTCAAATGTAAAACTTCTTAAGGAAAAAAAGCTGCTTATTATGTTACAATTGCATTTCCATTTGGTTAATCCGTTTTCGAGAAAATTAGGAAAAACTTAAGGGCTTTTTCGTAACCGGTAACGTTAATAAGCCATATAAGTGTCAGGATAAATACAATAAGGAGCACAAATAAAATAAGTCTGTTATAAACAAGAAGATGATATTCTAAATAAACAAATTAATTATGAAAATTGGAAAATAAATAACAAAAAATCATCATTTTTACTATTTGATCAAGTGTTCAAATAAATCTCCGTTTGCAACTAAACAATATTCTTCAATGGTGTAATAATTTATTTTTATAAACAAATTTTTCTTTAAAAAGTAATAATCTGTCCCAAATAAAGTTTTAATGATGAATGAATTGTTTTTGAACAATGAATGATTTACAATGACAATTAATAATTATTGTTAGCATTGTCTGTCTAAAGCAAAGCAACCTTGACCAGTTACGAAAAAGCCCTTAAGTTTTTTCTAAATTACTCGAAAACGGATGAACCAAATGTAAATGCAATTGTAACATAAGAAGCAGCCTTTTTTCTTTAAGAAGTTTTGCATTTGACATTTTACTGTAAAATAATTAGGGGAGCCAATACTTACAATAGTTTATTTTAACATGGGAATTCCCTATGTCCAGAAATTCAAGAGACACAGTGTATATATATATATATATATATATATATATATATATATATATATATATATATATATTATAGTTATAAATTGGCATAATTTATTACCATTTGTTACAGAATATTAAAATATTTTCTTTTTTCTACTTTTCTTCTAGGGAGGGCGCCGCCCCAGCGCCGTCTCTCACCAGCCGCCACTGTACAGATCAAATTTTGTGTAACTTTTTTATTTATTAAGAAGAAACTCGAAATTTAAAACTTTAAATACCAACTATTCAAGCTGTAATGCTGCATTCTCAAAATATTTAAATAATTAATATTTTCTAAAAAACCCTTTGTACGAACATACTAAAACCATATTATTTTTTGAAATGTTGGAAATATTTACAACCAATGTCTAGCAAGTTTTTTTTACAACTGAAAAATCTAGTATAGTTACCTACTAATTTAGCATTTTACACTTAAAATATGTAGTAAGTTATGTTTTAGTCTAGAAGTTCGAAGAATTTACAAATTAAAAGTCTAGTTGGTTTTATGTCTTTTAATACAATTTTCATTAACAATTTACGTAATTAAAAAACACTTACATTTATTGACTAAGCCATTTCTTAGTTAGACTTAACTGGATTTGATGTCATGTTTATATTTGTGAATGCTTCTATCATTTTAAAATTGAAGTTTTTCACAAATTTACGCTTACATCATAACTTGATTAAATTTTGTTGTGTGTTTTTTGGCTGACATTTTTCATTGTTAGCTTTCGACCGTTTAGAGGGTGTTCTCATTTATCATCTTTCAGACAGTTTAACAATACTTAATTTTTAATGACCTAGTTATTCTTTACTAAAATTTAATTCTATAGTTGGCTTTGTACGTTTCTCAAACTGTTATATTAATAGCAGGCTATAATGTTTATGTTTTAATTTTTCAACTTTGACAAAATTGTTTCAACATCTCTAACAATTTTAGTAGATAATATTACTACTGACGAAAATAACTGTATGTGTTATCGAAACGTTTAGATTGTATAATTTAACATACACCATTAAAAAACCAAAAATAGATAAGTATTTTATTACACTTATTGTATTTTAAGGTAGATGTAAGTAAAGGTTACTGATCTTCTGCCAAAACAGCTCGGTAGCATTTTCCGAAACCGGGAGTTGCTTCCAAAAATTTGTTTTTTTGTGGCATATGACTAATCAGTTCCGTAATGGTTTTATCCTTTTTTTCTATGTTTATGCCCCTAGCAGTAGATACATGTGAAACTTGGGGTAACGTATTATTATGTTTAAACTTTGGCTTCAGGAATTTGACTTATCTGAAATCAGTGTCTTCCAGTTCTGACTTTAAAAATAAAGATTCCTTTTCTAAATTGGCATTCTCTTATATTAGCTAGTAAAGGAATGTTATTGACACTGTAGCGTCCCCCAGGTACTACGTTGAAAAGCGTAATTTGAACAAGATCAAAACAATCGCTAAGTGATTTATATTGACTTGACTGACAATAATATTACTATTACTCCAATTAATTGCTTGCCTTATTTTGACTTTCCAGGCAATAATTAAAACATTAGAATTTATTTACAAGTCTGATATTTAATTACCCGCAAACCTCAAATCTGATCAAACGGAAGTGGCCGTCTAGTGGTAGGTACGTTGTGCTATCTAAATTAGATAGGCTAGATGAGGTACGTGTTGCATCATGAGGGGCAGGTAAAAAAAATGAAACTACTCCAATTAAAATCAACGAGAGTTGCGCAGCTGTAGTTCAGCCCGTTAATATACTATTATGGAAAAGAATCGCCAATAAAACCCACTTTATTCATAAATAAGTAATTGCACAAGTACATTAATAAATCAAATAACACAAAAAAAAACAATGAAAGGATTAAATATATAACAAAACACCATTAAATCAGGTTAAAGTGCGTACAAAATTATAATATTAAGAGAAAATGAATAAAAAGCAGTTTAATTACACAGAAACACGATAATAAAAAAAATACATGTAGTCACACGCACAATTGGGTTATAAATAATCAAAATAAAAATCGTAATACCAAACAGGTGGCCCTTTAAAACCGATCATGCCGGTCTTTAAGTAAATAGGCACATAAAACAATAAAGCAAATTACGGTGCATATAAAATACAACAACAGTAAAATTGCACAGGTGATAATAAGGTAAAGGCAAGGATGAAAGAAAACAGGCAAGGAATTTACACGTACCCAATTGTTTAGTGACCACTAAAGCACACAATAAATAAGTCAAATTACAATAAAGCACATACAAGAGAAATCAGCACGCAGGCAAATAATTCTACTTAAACAAACTGACAAAAAAACTCATTAAAACAAATCCTTACAAGGGTAAGTTATAAATAGATCACTAACATCGTGACCGATATATAAGTTTGAGTGCGTTAGAAAAATACAGCAGTATCTCAGGTTATACATTCACCTATACAACAAATAAAAACAATAGAAATAAAAATTCGAGGTGTTTAATAGCCTGGTCCCGGAAGTGCGTACCCACTGGTACTGTTACCATTAATAACCGGCAGTATCATATACCCATTCACCAGCCCACCTCTATACAAATATAAATATAAACAACAACCAACAATGCTAATTCGTACAAATATCTGAGTGATAGGACCCCGTACTGTCTTTTATTTTAGCAGATTTCATCTTAATGAGGCCGCGTACGAATAAGATACCTTTAATATGTTATCTAGGCTGGTAAATGATTTGCTGCGAGCTTTCATTTATTTAAAATACCTACTTACACTTGAATATCTATTTGTTTAATTGATCACAGACACAAATCGTTAATCTACGCGGTTTAACTTCAAAAAGGGTGGCTGTTATTTATAGATTAATATTTGAAAAACACATTACAACTAATAAGAAAAGACAAATTAGTGTTGGCTAATTCAAAAGGAAATGTACACGCACGAAATATTTTAAAGACAAACTGTTTACAATGAGAGTTTCTAATTAACCAAAAATCGATCTGGCTCGATTGACACTTTTAACTGTAACTACCTTTCCCCCGAATTCAAACCCAACCAACTTCACTCCCGCAATCAACCCCCATCTTTCAAAAGTAATGTAAGAACAAGAAACATTAATTAACGTTGGAATAAATTCCAATGATTCGTTACGCCCCTTCAGTAAAGCATTTTTAAGCGTGCATCTGCTACTCACCCCCCAACATGCGTTTTACAACCCTAGACAAATATCAGTTACAAACAATCCCACATTCCTTACATAAAAATATATAAATAAAATATTTTGAAAACAGCAAATTACGACGTATTATCAAGATATTAAAAATCCACTAATTATCTTTTCTATCGTGGTAACAATGGCGATTTGACAAACGTTTGTTACAATAATAAAATTTTCGCGGTCCGCTACCTACAACACCTTGCTTTCTGGCTTGACATCCGTTTCCAAAATCTAAGATGCCCGATGTGTGAAGTTCAATTATTTTCGCATTTTTGTGAGAACGTTTTATTAATTAAATTAGATCTTCAAAATTAAGAACTTCTTTTGCTTTGTTCCACTTTTTCTCAATGGCTCCGTGAAGTACACCGGCCTTCATAAATGAGTGTCCTGGTTAAAAAAATCGGAATGTTATTGTTTCAAGACCTCAGTCTTCATTTACAAAAAGTACGCATGAACTAAACAGCGTATAATTTTTGTTTTGGGATGCACAGTTATCAGCCTAAAATATAACGTATTTCGTTTTGTCATTAAGTTGTTTTAAAACGTTATAAAATGTCGAGACTACATCGGGACCTGTGCGACCTTTAACTGCTTCATGCCACTGTATACAATTGTGGTTTCCAGTCTTTTTTAAGTTCGCGAAGGTTTCATTAAACAGATTAATCTGCTCACAAAGAATGAATTTTTTATCGTCATTTTTGGTATAATTAATATCTTTGCATATCTACAGCAAACAAATCGACATTAACATCTCAAGTTTTATTTACGTGATGGTCATATAATTTGCGAGCAGCAGTGTATCTTTTCTTGTATTCTGTAGTTTTGACATGACTCTTCGGTACGATGTTCCATAATTTCTATTTCTTCATTATTTCATTGTTTGTCGCAAGTTGTTTTATTTATATGTTCTTTATATACACCACAACTTTGACATTCATCTTGGGATGGCTTTGAAAACCATATGTTTTCTTTTTGAAAAGCCTTACGATATGTTTCATAAGTTACTGAACGCGCACAAATTTTTTTATAGTCTTCCCAAAGCTGATAAATACTAAGGTCGGAAGGAAATATCTTCTGAATGGTGCGTGAGATAAATTACAGTGAGACACTGTCGGATGGTACGAATTGATATGTGTTTCAATTGAGCAATAAGTTCATCATTTTTCCCCTTTTTTCTCATCATCTACTTCCTGAAAATGATCAACAGTGCTTTTTAAAAAGTAGTGATAATTCAGTCTGCTTTGTATCCTAATGTATGTAAAAACATAGTCTTACAAACTTGTTAAGTAGGTCGAATGAAAAGGGAAGAATATATTTTACTGAACATTCCGTGTAGGATAGTGCTTCTCTTCGGTAAGTCTTAACATTTTTTTTTAATATTTTCCAATAAACAACCGTTTTCTCCAAAACTTAGTTAACTGAAGTATTCAAAAATAAATGTATGTTGGGTCTCAGATATTTTTACGAAACACTTTCTTAAGCATATAGTCTTACATGGAGATAACAGTAGTTTATTGTCCAATCTTCGCTTCGCGGCTTTATATTTTTCTTGGTGTACTGAGTTCGGCATCATTATTTCTATTTTCTTCTGAAGCCTTTCCTGTTCTTGCTCAGTAGTATATTCTCCATCAGTAGTAGTACTTTTTTCTTTTTCCTTAACTTCTTCACTGTTATGGCTTTCCGGCATTGGTTTCGTTATTGTTACAGTTACAGTACCGATGATATTAATTTTTTTTGCCACTAGAGTTTAATAATTCATGTGGCAATGGTGTTGCTTCCCTCTCGACTGATTCTGGTTTATTACATGGAATCTCCAAAATGTCTTTAGGATGTTGAACGTTAACTCCCCTATTGTGCTAACGTTTTGGTTTCACTTATTGTGTTCGGGTCATTATGACCCGGGAGCCTATAGTTGTCGTTTGATTGTTGTTAAATTGATATAACAGTAAATAATAATAAGAAATAGGATGTAGTATTTATTATTTATTACATTTTATTACGTTGTTTTATTTTTATTGCATATTATTATAAATGTTATGTAAAGAAAAACGTAGTAGTTAGGTATATACATTTATTTGTTGCAGTCTTGACAGCAGTAAGATGCATGAACTTTACATAGGTATTTTAAGCAATTACAACATACCATATTAGTTTTATTATCATTTAAAGAGGGACAAAAATTATATCTTTTACGCTTGGTTGTGGTTGATTGTTCCCTTACTTCGCCATTACTGGTTGAAGAACGTGACTTTATAACCATTTCAGCTGCAGGAATACGTCAAGGCAGACGTTTTATTTATTGTAATAATGGAGTGATCAAGGAATTACCCAGTTCTTCAAGAAATAGTGGCCGTTTTGTAAGTTTGTGTATGTTATTATTAACTTGTCTAACGTGTCTACGGCACCTTTAGTTTTGTTGTAATCTAAAATCATAAACGGCTTTTTATGATCTTGGTTACACACTCCGTTATCGTGGTGCATGTTGCTCATGAGCCTAACATTTTTATTCCATTTCGGAATATAGAAAACTATCGACGTGTCCTTGGTAAAGTAAAATTTTGAAGAAAGAACTTCTTTCCTATTGTAGACCAATGCGGCTGGCAATTCAGGCTTATTTTTGCGAATAGTGTCAAGCATGGTTATTTTTCTTTTCAATAGCATCTGACCCAGATCGTACCAGGTAAAATAATTATCACATGTTACGTTGTTACCTTTTAGACCATAAGTAAACTTGCGTGTTATATGCATAAGCAGTTACAGAATCGCGTCAAGTTCAAATCTTGACTCCGTATTTAGCAGGTCTATTCGCGATGTACTGTCTAAACGGACAACGGCCTCTAAAAGATACCAGTTGCTCATCTACTGTTACATTTTCGTGAACTTTATAGAGCTTAGATAGAATTGCAATCCATTCATCCCACAAGTCCCGTATGGTAGCTAATTACATGTTGTAGAGACATCGATACTCTGAATATTGGATGACCAACATTTCCATTCCACAGACTGGTTATCGTCTCTCCATGAGATTTATAGAAACAGTAGGCCAAAATATGCTTCTAGTTAAGTTAATGTTAGTTTTTGAAACCTGTTGCAACAAAGTCTGGTGCCTTCTAAATTTGACATTTTCAAAAATAAGGTTTACAATTTAGGGTGTGAAATATAAGAAATACGCGGTTTTTATATCAATTATTCGCGACGTAGCATACCTTGTTGGCCCAGGAATCAACGACATAATATTTGCTGCTGATAAACTTTCCGATTGATGTGTCTTTTAATTCCATACTATATTGCCATCTTTTGAAGTTAGGTGATTATCCGTATCAGCTTCATCTGAAATCGTAGCTTCCACTTCATCATCCGATTCGCTATTATATATCTCGGTTTCAGACAAATGATCTTCAGAAGCATTAAAATCACAATCAGAAATATACAAAAGTTTCTTAAGATCACTATCCGTAAGCACTCTCTTACTACACATTTTCAATAATAAATTTCAATTGTTAGGTATTTCTTATTAGAGTATAACATCAAGTTTGATATTTACTACGAAACTAACACACAGATGCTCACTGGCTGCATTTATACGCGTAGCCACAGACAAGTCTCAACAGGAATAAACTTGTTTACCGGTACGCAAATAACGCATGCAATTTGCGCAATAATGTGGCAAGATTATGTAACTTATTTATATTTTTGAAAATAAAACAAAACTAATAAAATACATTCGTCTATGATAATAATCTGCTTCTCGTTCTTCTAGTTTGAACCACGCAAATCACCCTGTCATATAGACCCTAACACAGAGAGTGTAACAAATGTATTTAAAAAAAATAATTATAATTTTCTAATATCAATCTAGGTACACTATTATTAGAGTAATGAAATAAAAGTCATGCAGTTACAACGAAAGATTTAAATAAGCTAACGAACTATGCACATCAGAAGAACGCGATTGAGTCATATTGACCTGATCACAATAGAAGGAGCTGTCACGACAGCTTAAATAGTCCCATCGACCTAATTTTGGATAAACCCTCACCATATTCATAACTTTTGTGTAGCTTATCTATGACAAATAATGACTGTATTTTTTCTAAGAATTTATCAAGATTAAAAAAGTTTGGTACTCTATTTTCCTTTTCTTCGGGTACAAAGTCAGGATTTTGGTCAGAGTCGTCTTCTGGTGAGGGAGTGGAAAGATGCATTTTTCTAAAAGGAATTAAACACACATTTACTTAATATAAAATTAAAACGAAATTTTTTGCAGAATGCCGCTTTTTTCGTTGACGTATCCTGTTAAAACAAAATTATGAAAATTAGTAAACGTTTTGTATTTAACACGTTGCAAAAAAAAAGCATTTTGTATCTTTGCTGGAGCTCGTCGCGCAGATATACATACGTTGAGCGCAAAAAAAAGTTATACTAAAACGGCCAATACAAAAACCTGGAAAATATTTTCAAGTTTCTGCAATGTTGAATCTAAAAAAGTGATGTTTCTGTAAATTCTGCTATATTAACCTAATAAAAAAATAACTGATCTTTAAAGTCGAAGATAATCTGAACTTTTTTTGTTTGGCACTTTTTGACGTATGTCTAAAAATAAAGTGGTGGAGGGTATTCGAAGGTTTCCTTAAATAACCCCCTGTATCTTCGAAACGGCTAAGCCGATTTGAACAAACTTGGGCGCGTTGAAATGAGCTATTCTTGGGCTACAAATGTTACAATATTTGAAGTTTTGTTAGTTTCACATGTCGTCGCTAGAGGGCTTTGTTCGACATTCCGACAGAAACGGTTAATTTTCGCAAAAAAATTAAATACATCGGTATGTCTTTTTTTTTCATGAGCAAGTAGCTAAATGATGCCTAAACAAGCTCGCGAAAACCGCAACTCGGTATCTTATTCCTAACCTAAAATATCGGCCAAAGAAAACTTTATACGAAAATTCCTTAAATTTTTGTTTTTTTAAACCATATTTTTCTGGAATTGTTTCCATTATGTAAGTTGTGTCCATAAAAAGGACCGATTTAAAGAAGGAAGGTTTTTAATGCCCCCGTAAATGCTAGAAATGCTGACCATCACGCTCTATGCATTGCTGAAGTCGCTCATGGCTAGAGAAAACTGCAGCTTCAATTTCGGCTTTCGGTATGTTACGTATTGCGTTACGAATCCGGTTTTTCATATCTTCTCTAGTAGTAGGTTGGGTCCGAAACACGATGTCCTTTAAGCGCCCCCATAAATAAAAATCGAGGCAAGTTAAGTCTGGCGTCGCGAAGGCCATGGAAACAAAATTCCTCTTCCAATCCACCGTTGTTGAAATACTGCATTAATATGCTCTCGCACATTAATATCAAAATGTGCTGAGCAACCATCCAACTGCACAAACAATTTTCGTCTTGTTTCCAGAGGCACAGTGGCGGCGCAAGACCTAAACTTAATGTGGGCAAGGTACATTTCGCGAGGCCCTCTGATGGTGCAAGAAGAAGGGAATATAAAATAAAAATCACTTGAAATTAAACAGTTTTTTATTCATTAAGAAACAAAACTAAATTTTTACTTATACCTCTTTGGAACATTAATCAAAATTGAAAAAAAATAAGGAAAAAATTAAAGAAACAGAAATTTTCTATTTTTGGTTTTACTGAACTCCTTAATGATTGGTTCGTAATTGATCTTAGATGCTATATCTGCTTCAATAGATAAAACTGCCAAAGCTGAAAGTCTTTCTTGACCCATAGTATTTCTTAAATAATTTTTAATTAGTTTTAATTTTGAAAAGCTCATTTCAGCGGAAGCAGTACTTACAGGTATTGTTAACAAAATTCTAATGACAATGTAAACATTTGGGTAAATTACTTTCAAATCGTTCTCTATGATATATTGAAGCAGATGTTGCACGTCTTTAATAGAGTTGGGTAAATTTGGGATCATATTTTGTAACTCCTCATACAACTCATAAGGTTGGAAGTCACTGCTCTCACCTACTTGCAGGACTGTGTGTAAATCCTGACAGTTTTTCAGTATTTGCTCTTTTGTAATTTTTTTTAACTTGTTTAAGTCATAGAGAAAACCAAAATTCTCAAAATGTTGATTTAAAGACATAAATCTCGATTCCATGTTACTTATCACAGAATCAATCATGGTATTAAAAAAATCTGTTTCACACCGGCTTTTAGCAGACTTTATAGGATGATCGCTGTCTTCATAATCAAACAACCTTTTCTTTTTGGTTACTCTTTTATTTTTAAAATCGTTTCGCAAATCATAAGTGCTTTTCTTAATAAACTGACGAGCCTCGGACAAGCATTTTTCGAATCCAGTTTGTCGATATTCTTTGATCCAATCACAAAATGTACGCAAATGTTCAAGAGTAATGCTTAAATGGACTTGCACAGATTGCCATAATTTGCTTATGGTATTGATACGCGTTAATTACTCATACTTATATATAATGATATGATAAATTCCAAACTGAACATTTCGTTTAAAATGGAATCGCAATCACAGAGTGTGTCCGATTGTTCCGTTTGGCAATTTAAGTTTCCATTCAACAACATCATCAAATTGCAATAATACGGCCTTCACCGCCTGGATCATGCTTTCCCACCTTGTGTCTGATAAAGGCCTCATGGTAAGCTTTAATTTATCTTTGATTATTTTCCAGCGTTTGCTGGAACTTGAAAATAGCAAAAAAATCTTCTGAATAAAACCAAAAAATGTTTTTGCTGCCACCGAAGAATTAGCTGCGTCTACAAACAACAGATTCCAGCTATGACAACCGCAAGGTGTGAAAAATGCCCTGGGATTTATATTTAATATTCGAGTTTTAACTCCACTATTTATGCCTACCATATTTGCACCATTGTCGTATCCTTGGCCGCGACAGTTCTGAATATCTAAGTCATTTTTTTCTAGCTCTCCCAGTATTGCATTAGTCAAATATTCTCCAGTCGTTTCAGTGACAGCAAGAAATCCGATAAAGTTTTCTTCTATAGTTCTAGTTGATGTATTACAATATCTTAAGATAACCGACATTTGTTCAACTCTACTACAGTCTCTAGTGCAGTCGAGTAAAAAAGAATATTTTCCCTCTTTTATCCTACCAATCACTTCACTGGTAACTGTGTTTGACATCAATGTGATCAATTCATTTTGAATATCGTGGCTTAGGTAATGGTGTGCAAGTTGTTTATTATTAATGCAATTTATGTGTTCCTGTAACGTAGGATCATATTTAGATATCAATTTAAATAAGTCTATGAAGTTACCAGAATTCTTATTGTTTCCGTCTGTTTTGAGAGATTCTCTGTGACCTCTAAATGCTAGATTATGAGAGGCTAAGAAATTTATGATATCAATTAATCTCTCAAACAAATGGTACCAATGTTTTTGAGATTCAAGAATTCGCCTTTCATTTTCTTGGTCTAATGTTTTTCCGTGCTTTATTCCCTTCTCTAATGTTATCCATTGGAACATAGAGGCCGTATGTTCTTTAGTATTCTCATGCCTGTGGAAAATATCACTCAAGTGTTTCCAATCACAACACCCTTCCTGTACCATTTGAGTTTGTGAATTGCTAAAAAGTCTGCATGGAAAACAGAAAACTTTATTTTTAGAACTTGAATAAACCAACCAGAGACGACGTTGAGTTTCACCATTACTTAGTTTTCTTGAGAAATGAAAATTGGAAAAGTGTCTATGATTATTATCTTGAGGATAATAATTATTTAACTGCTGTGTGGGACCGCTTTGAACTATATCATGACGCTGAGCATCCGTCATGGGAGACGTCCACAATCCCGGGTCAAAACTGGCAAATGCTTGTTTCACTACATCACTGGCATCTTTGTTAACAGGTGGAGAACTTATTTCAATCTCTTCTTCTTGATTGTGGCTTACATTACTCAGAGTAAACGCAGAAATTTCAGCGTCAGATTCTGATTGGCAAGCTATTTCTGTTTCCGATTTTCGTTGTTCGGTATCAATAGTCGGTTCATTAGGATCTGGAGTAATTTCCGAATTCTCGGATACTGATACATGTTGTTGAGAAGTCGAAGCAACCGATTCATTTGATCCTGTAGTACCAGATTCAGTTCGATTGAGAAATTTCATCATACCTGAACTTAAAACCTGGTTTGATACAACTCTTTCCGCTTTTTTTTTCTTTTTGCTGAACCAGATTCCCATTTTCTCCCTTTATCTCTATCTCTCTTAGTGCCTAAGCCTGACATGATTGATAAATTATGAAGAATGCACCAATATTGTATCCGTAACCTGTAAGCAAACAAAACAAAAACAATAATAACATTTGTAGGTATCTAAGTACTTGTTTCTTTCCTTAGGTATAATTAACATACAAGAAGTGGACTAATTCGTTCGAATAGAACTTGGATGAATATAATGCATATTACCTACCTACTTTGTTCCTACTTTAGTATTTCACTAACGTAATATGTATAATACAATATAATACGTTATACGCATAATGAAAAAACGTCAAAAAAGTAGGCGGATTCTAGCGCAACAAATAAAAGATATAAAACAAATAATAAACGTAATTTTTAGTCATGTAATGTTTTGTAAAAAAAAACTATAAAAACATGAGTGTAAGTATAATAAATATTTCTTACCTTATTCTTGACAAATAAACACAACACAGGTACCATTATTTTTCTTCACGACACAAACCGAATTTTTATTAAACACGTCGTTTTAAAAATATTTAACACTATTATTTATTTTAAGGCCCTAGACAGTGCTTTCCGTACGGTGAGGACCGGCGACTTGATTGTACACGCCTACTTCCGTCCGAGTCGGGCATCCGAACGCACTGAACGCGCTCCGAAGCATTGCATAGCGCGTCAGTCATCTGGCGTACGCAGTCGATTGTTTCATTCTCATTCATTTCGTGCGCCGAAGAGTGGAATATCTTAAAGCTGAGAATTAATTCTAATGTATTTATTATAGGAAAACCCTTGTGGCGTGTACTTTTGGATTTTCCATACTTTTTCAAATTTATTTTCCGCTGTGAGGCGCGAGGCCCTTTGCACCGCGAGGCCGTGGGCGGTGGCCCACACCACCCACGCCTTACGCCGCCTCTGCAGAGGCACATCTTCCAACAACAACGGTAATTCATTGGCCAAAAAGTCAAGAAATATAATGCCATTTAGGGGTTGCTCGAAAAAATATGGCCCAATAATTCTGCCTCCCAGTATGCCACACCATACATTTAAACTCCAACGTCCTTGGCGCTGAACTTCACGCAACCAATGGGGATTTTCTGCAGACCAATAATGCATATTGTGCAGATTGACTCTCCCGTCACTACTGAAGGTGGCTTCATCGGTCCAAAGAATTTGAAATAAAAATTCTCTATTTTCGCGTATCATGCCTAACATCCAATAGCAATAGTCTAACCTTCTATCAAAATCTTCCTCTTTCAAGGCCTGATGCAAAACGACATGATATGGGTGCATTCTTAAAGTATAATTAAAAAAAGTTTAAACGAATATATTTTTATGGCCATTAGAACTTACTTATGGTCCTTCAAAATATTTTGAACCGTTGTCCGTGATATGCCCAACTCAGTGGATAATGCTCTTGTGCTAACATGAGGATTTCCTTCAATATAGCCTAGTACACGGTTAATATTTTCTTGTGTTCTTCCAATTCTTTGCCGTTGAAACGTAGGCCGAAAACTACCATTGGCTCGTAAGCTCGCCACTAATCGGGAAAAAACTCTTACATCGCAAGGACGCCGATTTGGATATCGAGCCGCGTAAACTCTTTTAGCTACTTCCGCATTCTGAAGACATTCAAAATAAACCGCAATCTAATCAACAGCTTCATTATTCGTAAAACGCATTTTGAAAGCACAAGAATTGCTCAAAGTAACGCGAAAGTATTGACAATTATTAACAAGTTGAGGATTATGTATGTATTGTTTAGGTATCTGTTTCCATTGCCTGCTTCTTGTATTTTTCATATATATCCATTGTGAATATGCATTTAAACAAACAAAAAATAGGCCTTTCGTATAACTTTTAGCATTGCTTACTTGCCGGTAGTAATTTCAAAAAGCTACTTGTTCATGAAAAAAAAGTCATACCAATGCATTTAATTTTTTTGCGAAAATTAACCGTTTCTGTCGGAATGTCGAACATAGCCCTCTAGCGACGACATGTGAAACTAACAAAACTTCAAATATTATAACATTTGTAGCCCAAGAATAGCTCATTTCAACGCGCCCAAGTTTGTTAAAATCGGCTTAGCTGTTTCGAAGATACAGGGGATTATTTAAGGAAACCTTTGAATACCCCCCACCACTTTATCAGTAGACATGCGTCAAAAACTGCCAAACAAAAAAAGTTCAGATTATCCTCGACTTTAAAGATCAGTTATTTTTTTTATTAGGTTAATATAGCAGAATTCACAGAAACATCACTTTTTTAGATTCAAGATTGCAGTTACTCCCCCAAGCGGCCATTTCAGAAACTTGAAAATATTTTCTAGGTTTTTGTATTGACCGTTTTTGCGCAAACCTCTACGATTGATAGTTTCCCAGATATACAGTACCTTGCATTCTTGGTTGGCCACCTTGTACAAAGAGAAATACCCGTAATGCTTATCACTTGGTTTGTGTATTCGTACTAAAATTAATTGGACACGTGATCTGAGAGGGCACACTTTCCTGGTCACCTGATCGATAATATTAATTTCAGTTGGTGCAACGAATATGCTAGATGAACCATAACGCGCTGGTAAGTAGGTACATATTAGGTTTTTGTATTGTAAAGTAAGGTGATATTAAATTAGTATATTAAGATATTTTTTGGTTCGAAATAATGTGTCTGCAAGTAGACATACTAGATTTTTCTTTTGCAAACGAAATTATTTCAAAAGAGTATGTTAATTAAATTGTTTTTTCGCTTGTAAAAATGACATACCAGTGTCTTATTTAGTAAATTTGGCAGTATTGTTAAAAAATCTCGGATTTTTTAAAGTAGTAACTTCACTTATTTTCTTTAAGTTTTCATGAACTACAATTCAAAAAACATCAGCAAGTAGTTCTTCAGCCTGCTAAAGTGACTAAAGTATAGAAATCTCGTTTTTCTAATAAGTCGACTCACTAGATTTTTGTATTGCACGGGAGATTTGATGTCACAATGATTTAAGCATTCGTTATATCTGATTTTTGAAACACTAGACTTTTAAAGAATTTCAAACAAATTGTGTATACTGGGTGTTTCTAAAATATACGGCAAAAACTTGGGATTGCATATGTATACCTCACGTGAAAATAAAAAAAGTTCCTGTCACTAGAGGTCAGAAAACGTCTCTCCAGGGAGCTTAAGCGCTTTGGAGATTGCTTTTAAAAACTGGTTTACGGTTTATAGTTCCGGAATGACCGCATCTATCGCAACCAAAGTTGGGGCATACATATCTGTCAGTAATTATTTGACACTACTGAGCAATGCTAGCTTTATCCAAGAGCGTTGCGTATCAGGGGGTGATTGGGTAAATTTGGCCCCATATTTCTAACACTTCGATTTTTTGATATTTGACAACAGATTATGATCCACTTATACCTATTACATAAAAAAGGTTCTTTTAGTAAGTAAGCGTCGTTAAAAATCACCGTTTCTTCAAAAATGAGCAAAAAACAAATTGACAGGGTAAACGATGAGTTCAAGTCTAAGAGCAAGTATTGTCGTGTAAATGTCAGTTTAGCATGAGTCAGCAATAATTTAAGTAAGGGATATTAAAGACAGTTACGTTTTGGTTAATGATGAATGAGGAGATGGCCGATATGCACATTATGTATGGTTGATCTTTCGGCAATGTTCTTGAAACACGGACATTGTATCCGCGTGCCTTTCCAAATCGCCGCGTCCTTGATAGAAAAACTTTTGAAAGTATTGATCGTAGGTTACGGGAAACAGGTATTTATTAAGTTAGCGTGTATTTTACGTGCCTCTCTTTAGTCATTTTTATGGGTTCCTTTGGACTCGTCAAATTCGACGGTATGACGAGTACTTCACAAACAGTTGTTGAAGTTGTACCACATTGAACGGGTACAATCATTGTCACCACTTACGAATTATCTTCCTTTGTTAGAATTTTCTCAATGGTTTATTCAAAAATGTCGCGAAAATTGTCAGTTCAATATTTTAGTTTTGTTTGCCGATGAGGTAGGTTTTAGAAGAGACGTTATTGTAAATCTTCATAATACGCATGTTTAGATTGACGAAAATTCCCATGCTTTTTTTTAATCTCGCCATCAACAACAATTTAATTTAAATGTATTGGCTGGTATTGTAGACGATTATTTAATAGGACCTTTTTTCTACCACTAAGGTTAAATAGAAAACTTATCTTCTGTCTCTTCAAAATGATTTACCAGAATTGCTGGTCTCCGTATGTTAAGAAATAACGTGTGGCTAATACATGATGGGGCTCCCTCTCATTTCAGATTAGATGTAAGAAATTACCGTAATCATAAATTTGGTCAAAGATGAATTGGACGAGGTGGACCTCAGTCGTGGTCTGCATGGTCACCAGATTTAAATCCTTTATTACTTATGGGGATATCTAAAAACGATCACTTATGAAAGACCGGAAGGAAATATGCAGGAATTAAGACAGAAAATTACGGGCTGTGAGCTTTGCTCAGTGATCTCAGATAATTGGCTTTACTGACAGAAATTTAGGTTCCAAATTGGTTGCGATAGCTGGAGGCTTTCTGTAGCTACAAACCGAAAGCCATCTTCAAAGGGCTCTAGCTCCCTGAAAAAGCGTTTTCGGATCCGCGTTTACGGGAACTTTTTTTGTTACTGTCAGTGTTATAGAAAAAACTTTCATTTATAGAAATGCTACATTACCAAATTGTCTAGTGCTTAAAATATTTTTCTTTTGCTTCATCAAGGTATAATATTCCACAAGTTGAAAACTTTCAGTCAATACCAGACTTGGTATCTGCATGTATGTAGATAGGAATTTCAATAGGAAATAACTTCACAATATCGAATATTTATTAATTAAGTATCAATCTGTGATACATCAATATAGATACCCGTATTCAAGTACATTGTACTGAATAGTTTTGGTTTATATTAGGATAATTGCACACTACAGCCTAAATTATCGTCCGATAATGTAATGGAGGTATTAGAAATTCGAATTTCGCGCTGTTATATGAAATTAAATGGTTATTGGTTATTTGTGTATAAATATAATTAATATTAAGATAAAAAGCTTGAACTTGTTTCAATGAGTATTTGCATAGTAGATTAGAAATCTTTTAAATATACGCGGTATTTTGAGGATATGACTGTTTCGTATAAGGGAGCAAGTAGAGACGCTGTCATAATGATGTGTTTTTGAAAGGCAGTCGCGCTAAGTGAGCGAACAGAAAAGGTCTCCCTGAGTAAGCGATCACGGTTGAATTGAAGTTAACCAAACGTGTGAAAAAGCGATTGCCGTAGCTTTGTTATGCAGCGATTAATGTTGTGTAATTATAACGGAAAGTCAGTTAATGTAATGATAAAGCGACTATAAATGATATTTTCCGTATGAATATGAAGAAAAGCTAAACTAATATAAAGTGCAACTGTTGTTGAGTTGGCGGAAATAAAAAGGGATTGCACCATAATCTGAAATACGTATTAAAAGTGATGTAATAAGTAAAGATACGCGTTTTATATGTATCAGAAACGTAATCAGTTGTGCTTAAATAGTGAACAATAAATAAAAAAGGCAGTAATCGATCCAAATTGGTAAATCAAAGTATAAAGGACAATAACTCGAATTTATTGATGTATCAAAAGGGAGCATTCGCGGTTTGTAAATAGCTTGCATTTTGTTGCGCAGGCTATTTGTAGTTAAAACTAAACAATTACATAAAAACTAGTGCATATATATCCAGCGATTATTAACTAAAATCATTAATTGATGAAAGAAAATTAGAATAGTATTGATCCCCAACAAAGATCCAAAGAAGATAGCGAAAAGGAATAAAGAGAGGAAGGCGCCAGCAGGTTATAACCCATGCGAGGCCCCTTTCCGGTCCAAGGAAGGCAAACATTACATCATCAGCGTTTCAATAAAGTGATAACAAGTAAGACCTTTTGATAGTACAAATAAACGAAAATTGGTGTTTTATTTATTCTAAAATTTATGTTTGGATACAAATACTTAACGAAAATGTATTTCGTTGATCATTGGTAATTGATTGTTGTTGAATGTTAGCGTTAATAATACTAACATATAACTAGGATCATTTGTATGTAATGTTGTAAACAAAACAGTCTGCATTTAAAGTTTGAGTTAATTAAATATCGCTTTTGATTCCTTTTTATTATTGACTGTTACAACTCTTAAAAGCTTATACAAACTCTGCATGTGTAAATTTCTGAAGAAAGCAAGTTCAATTAATTGCTAAGTACAGGTAATTAATAACATCAGATTGAGAATAATTTTAGTGAATGATAACGATAACCATTTAACCCATATTAAGCTATCTGGAGCGTCCCGATAAAAAGGAGAAAGGAATTTGTTGAGTAATTATTAAAGTTCATTTACACAAACAGAAATGTGATAACAATAAGAATAAAGTTTAGTTAATGAATGTTATCTTTATAAATTAAAATCACTTTAGTTGACCTTGAATCATTTCGCATTTTCACAAAAACAATATAAAATTTTACTCAATAAGTTCAAAATTGTAAAAGATTGAAATTAAACTCAAACATTATTGACGCCCATCACAAAACAGCTCCCAACAGTAAGGATTAAAAAGAACCATTACATTAGTTGAGTCTAGTTGGGTTGTATCCACGCACATCTGAGAAATTAAACTGTTTGGTTTGCTGTGTATGTGTAGACTGCCTTATTATCGGGTTCAAGTCCCACTCGAGTTAATTTTTTACTGTATGTACTTTAAAAGTTAATTTTAAATAAAATACAATTAATGATTATTAAATTAAACTTCTGTTCGTTCACTAAACCAATTTCTATAGTTATTACTGTTGCATACAGCAAATAAAAATTAACAATCTGTCATGTGCGAAACCTTAGCGAATTGCGGGCTCACATGGCATTCACAAAAAGTTGAC
Source organism: Vesta saturnalis (assembly GCA_036346205.1). Taxonomy (NCBI): domain Eukaryota; kingdom Metazoa; phylum Arthropoda; class Insecta; order Coleoptera; family Lampyridae; genus Vesta; species Vesta saturnalis. The sequence continues at coordinate 1,213,825 of JARFJB010001834.1, forward strand.
TGTGATCGTTCATTCTGTGTATAATAATTATAATACATCGTAACTAGGGAAGTACATACAGTTCAAGTTTGGATCGATTGTGACTTGCCTCCTCGATAGCTCAGATGGAAGAACCCCACTCTAGCAAAGTGGAGGTCGTGGGTTCAAGTCCCACTCGAGTTAATCTTTTACTGTATGTACTTTAAAAGTTAATTTTAAATAAAATACAATTAATGAATATATATAATATATATATATATATATATATACATACATATGCAATCATTATAGCGGTCGTACGTAATTCCTTAATTTGGTGTCACTTAGAACAAGATGTATTCTCTGACATTTTATTGAAGTATAAAATTAGCATTTTTTTCTGAGTTCTATAGTCTATTCCATATGTTTGTAGCTTTATTTTTATTATATACATAATTTTCATACGTTTGACAATTATCCTGGAACCCGTAGGTACATTAAGGTACTA
>JARFJB010001836.1:0-42500 GCA_036346205.1 Vesta saturnalis
AGGTATTTGTTCACCTAATACTTTGGTCTTCTGTTCTTTCCTAATTCTTATAGTTCTTTTGATTCTAAAATTAACAAACCTTTTTTGTGTCAAGTATCCAGAAGTCCGGAAAAGGTATATATGACCCTGTTTGCTTCTGAAATCGGCGTAAATTGAAGCAAAATTTGTGTATTAGGGCATCATGAGTTTGAAGAGGTATTTGCTCAACTTTTTTATACCAGGGTACAGAACTGTGGAACACGCACTTGTGCCCCTGTTTGGTTCTGAAATCTGTCTAACCCGACTGTAACAATCATCGATACAAAAATTGTGCATTAGGACATCATAAGTTTGAAGAGGTATTTGTTCACCTAATACTTTGGTCTTCTGTTCTTTCCTAATTCTTATAGTTCTTTTGATTCTAAAATTAACAAACCTTTTTTGTGTCAAGTATCCAGAAGTCCGGAAAAGGTATATATGACCCTGTTTGCTTCAAAATTCGGCGTAAATTGAACAAAATTTGTGTATTAGAGCATCATGAGTTTGAAGAGGTATTTGCTCAACTTTTTTATACCAGGGGTACAGAACTGTGGAACACGCACTTGTGCCCCTGTTTGGTTCTGAAATCTGTCTTACCCGACTGTAACAATCATCGATTCAAAAATTGTGCATTAGGACATCATAAGTTTGAAGAGGTATTTGTTCACCTAATACTTTGGTCTTCTGTTCTTTCCTAATTCTTATAGTTCTTTTGATTCTAAAATTAACAAACCTTTTTTGTGTCAAGTATCCAGAAGTCCGGAAAAGGTATATATGACCCTGTTTGCTTCAAATCGGCGTTAATTGAAGCAAAATTTGTGTATTAGGGCATCATGAGTTTGAAGAGGTATTTGCTCAACTTTTTTATACCAGGGTACAGAACTGTGGAACACGCACTTGTGCCCTTGTTTGGTTCTGAAATCTGTCTTAACCCGACTGTAACAATCATCGATACAAAATTGTGCATTAGGACATCATAAGTTTGAAGAGGTATTTGTTCACCTAATACTTTGGTCTTCTGTTCTTTCCTAATTCTTATAGTTCTTTTGATTCTAAAATTAACAAACCTTTTTTGTGTCAAGTATCCAGAAGTCCGGAAAAGGAATATATGACCCTGTTTGCTTCTGAAATCGGCGTAAATTGAAGCAAAATTTGTGTATGAGGGTATCATGAGTTTGAAGAGGTATTTGCTCAACTTTTTTATAGCAGGGGTACAGAACTGTGGAACACGCACTTGTGCCCCTGTTTGGTTCTGAAATCTGTCTAACCCGACTGTAACAATCATCGATACAAAGATTGTGCATTAGGACATCATAAGTTTGAAGAGGTATTTGTTCACCTAATACTTTGGTCTTCTGTTCTTTCCTAATTCTTATAGTTCTTTTGATTCTAAAAAAATGTTTGGTTCTGAAATCTGTCTTACCCCTTTCATCGATACAAAAATTGTGCATTAGGACATCATAAGTTTGAAGAGGTATTTGTTCCCAATACTTTGGTCTTCTGTTCTTTCCTAATTCTTATAGTTCTTTTGATTCTAAAATTAACAAACCTTTTTGTGTCAAGTATCCAGAAGTCCGGAAAAGGTTATATGACCCTGTTTGCTTCAAAAAATCGGCGTAAATTGAAAAAATTTGTATTAGACATCATGAGTTTGAAGAGGTATTTGCTCAACTTTTTATACCAGGGTACAGAACTGTGGAACACGACTTGTGCCCCTGTTTGGTTCTGAAATCTGTCTAACCCGACTGTAACAATCATCGATACAAAGATTGTGCATTAGGACATCATAAGTTTGAAGAGGTATTTGTTCACCTAATACTTTGGTCTTCTGTTCTTTCCTAATTCTTATAGTTCTTTTGATTCTAAAATTAACAAACCTTTTTTGTGTCAAGTGTCCAGAAGTCCGGAAAAGGTATATATGACCCTGTTTACTTCTGAAATCGGCGTAAATTGAAGCAAAATTTGTGTATTAGGGCATCATGAGTTTTAAGAGGTATTTGCTCAACTTTTTTATACCAGGGTACAGAACTGTGGAACACGCACTTGTGCCCCTGTTTGGTTCTGAAATCTGTCTAACCCGACTGTAACAATCATCGATACAAAGATTGTGCATTAGGACATCATAAGTTTGAAGAGGTATTTGTTCACCTAATACTTTGGTCTTCTGTTCTTTCCTAATTCTTATAGTTCTTTTGATTCTAAAATTAACAAATCTGAAATCTGTCTTACCCGACTGTAACAATCATCGATACAAAAATTGTGCATTAGGACATCATAAGTTTGAAGAGGTATTTGTTCACCTAATACTTTGGTCTTCTGTTCTTTCCTAATTCTTATAGTTCTTTTGATTCTTTAATTAACAAACCTTTTTTGTGTCAAGTATCCAGAAGTCCGAAAAAGGTATATATGACCCTGTTTGCTTCTGAAATCGGCGTAAATTGAAGCAAAATTTGTGTATTAGAGCATCATGAGTTTGAAGAGGTATTTGCTCAACTTTTTTATACCAGGGGTACAGAACTGTGGAACACGCACTTGTGCCCTGTTTGGTTCTGAAATCTGTCTAACCCGACTGTAAAAATCATCGATAAAAAATTGTATTAGGACATCATAAGTTTGAAGAGGTATTTGTTCACCTAATACTTTGGTCTTCTGTTCTTTCCTAATTCTTATAGTTCTTTTGATTCTAAAATTAACAAACCTTTTTTGTGTCAAGTATCCAGAAGTCCGGAAAAGGTATATATGACCCTGTTTGCTTCAAAATTCGGCGTAAATTGAACAAAATTTGTGTATTAGAGCATCATGAGTTTGAAGAGGTATTTGCTCAACTTTTTTATACCAGGGTACAGAACTGTGGAACACGCACTTGTGCCCCTGTTTGGTTCTGAAATCTGTCTAACCCGACTGTAACAATCATCGATACAAAAATTGTGATTGGGACATCATAAGTTTGAAGAGGTATTTGTTCACCTAATACTTTGGTCTTCTGTTCTTTCCTAATTCTTATAGTTCTTTTGATTCTAAAATTAACAAACCTTTTTGTGTCAAGTATCAGAAGTCCGGAAAAGGTTTATGACCCTGTTTGCTTCAAAATCGGCGTAAATTGAGCAAAATTTTGTATTAGACATATGAGTTTGAAGAGGTATTTGCTCAACTTTTTATACCAGGGTACAGAACTGTGGAACACGTACTTGTGCCCCTGTTTGGTTCTGAAATCTGTCTTACCCGACCGTAACAATCATCGATACAAAATTGTGTATTAGGACATCATAAGTTTGAAGAGGTATTTGTTCACATAATACTTTGGTCTTCTGTTCTTTCCTAATTCTTATAGTTCTTTTGATTCTAAAATTAACAAACCTTTTTTGTGTCAAGTATCCAGAAGTCCGGAAAAGGAAATATGACCCTGTTTACTTCTGAAATCGGCGTAAATTGAAGCAAAATTTGTGTATTAGGGCATCATGAGTTTTAAGAGGTATTTGCTCAACTTTTTTATACCAGGGTACAGAACTGTGGAAAACGCACAAGTGCCCCTGTTTGGTTCTGAAATCTGTCATACCCGACTGTAACAATCATCGAAAATTGTGATTAGGACATCATAAGTTTGAAGAGGTATTTGTTCACCTAATACTTTGGTCTTCTGTTTTCCTAATTCTTATAGTTCTTTTGATTCTAAAATTAACAAACCTTTTTTGTGTCAAGTATCCAGAAGTCCGGAAAAGGTAAATATGACCCTGTTTGCTTCAAAATTCGGCGTAAATTGAACAAAATTTGTGTATTAGAGCATCATGAGTTTGAAGAGGTATTTGCTCAACTTTTTTATACCAGGGTACAGAACTGTGGAACACGACTTGTGCCCTGTTTGGTTCTGAAATCTGTCTTACCCGACTGTAACAATCATCGATACAAAATTTGTATTAGGACATCATAAGTTTGAAGAGGTATTTGTTCACCTAATACTTTGGTCTTCTGTTCTTTCCTAATTCTTATAGTTCTTTTGATTCTAAAATTAACAAACCTTTTTGTGTCAAGTACAGAAGTCCGGAAAAAGGTAATCTATGACCCTGTTTGCTTCAAAATCGGCGTAAATTGAAGCAAAATTTGTGTATTAAGCATCATGAGTTTGAAGAGGTATTTGCTCAACTTTTTTATACCAGGGTACAGAACTGGGAACACGCACTTGTGCCCCTGTTTGGTTCTGAAATCTGTCTTACCGACTGTAACAATCATCGATACAAAAATTGTGATTAGGACATCATAAGTTTGAAGAGGTATTTGTTCACCTAATACTTTGGTCTTCTGTTCTTTCCTAATTCTTATAGTTCTTTTGATTCTAAAATTAACAAACCTTTTTTGTGTCAAGTATCCAGAAGTCCGGAAAAGGTATATATGACCCTGTTTGCTTCAAAAATCGGCGTAAATTGAAGCAAAATTTGTGTATTAGAGCATCATGAGTTTGAAGAGGTATTTGCTCAACTTTTTTATACCAGGGGTACAGAACTGTGGAACACGCACTTGTGCCCCTGTTTGGTTCTGAAATCTGTCTTACCCGACTGTAACAATCATCGATACAAAAATTGTGCATTAGGACATCATAAGTTTGAAGAGGTATTTGTTCACCTAATACTTTGGTCTTCTGTTCTTTCCTAATTCTTATAGTTCTTTTGATTCTAAAATTAACAAACCTTTTTTGTGTCAAGTATTCAGAAGTCCGGAAAAGGAAATTATGACCCTGTTTGCTTCTGAAATCGGCGTAAATTGGCAAAATTTTGTATTAGGGCATCATGAGTTTGAAGAGGTATTTGCTCAACTTTTTATACCAGGCGTACAGAACTGTGGAACACGCACTTGTGTGTTTGGTTCTGAAATCTGTCTAACCCGACTGTAACAATCATCGATACAAATATGGTGATTAGGACATCATAAGTTTGAAGAGGTATTTGTTCACTTACTTTGGTCTTCTGTTCTTTCCTAATTCTTATAGTTCTTTTGATTCTTTAAAAATCTAAAATCTGTCTTACCCGACTGTAACAATCATCGATACAAAAATTGTGCAGGACATCATAAGTTTGAAGAGGTATTTGTTCACCTAATACTTTGGTCTTCTGTTCTTTCCTAATTCTTATAGTTCTTTTGATTCTTAAATTAACAAACCTTTTTGTGTCAAGTATTCCAGAAGTCCGGAAAAAGGTTATATGACCCTGTTTGCTTCTGAAATCGGCGTAAATTGAGCAAAATTTGTGTATTAGAGCATATGAGTTTGAAGAGGTATTTGCTCAACTTTTTATACCAGGGGTACAGAACTGTGGAACACGACTTGTGCCCCTGTTTGGTTCTGAAATCTGTCTAACCCGACTGTAACAATCATCGATACAAAATTGTGATTAGGACATCATAAGTTTGAAGAGGTATTTGTTCACCTAATACTTTGGTCTTCTGTTCTTTCCTAATTCTTATAGTTCTTTTGATTCTAAAATTAACAAACCTTTTTTGTGTCAAGTATCCAGAAGTCCGGAAAAGGTATATATGACCCTGTTTGCTTCAAAAATCGGCGTAAATTGAAGCAAAATTTGTGTATTAGGGCATCATGAGTTTGAAGAGGTATTTGCTCAACTTTTTTATACCAGGGGTACAGAACTGTGGAACACGCACTTGTGCCCCTGTTTGGTTCTGAAATCTTAACCCGACTGTAACAATCATCGATACAAGAATTGTGCATTAGGACATCATAAGTTTGAAGAGGTATTTGTTCACCTAATACTTTGGTCTTCTGTTCTTTCCTAATTCTTATAGTTCTTTTGATTCTAAAATTAACAAACCTTTTTTGTGTCAAGTATCCAGAAGTCCGGAAAAGGTATATATGACCCTGTTTGCTTCAAAAATCGGCGTAAATTGAAGCAAAATTTGTGTATTAGGGCATCATGAGTTTGAAGAGGTATTTGCTCAACTTTTTTATACCAGGGGTACAGAACTGTGGAACACGCTCTTGTGCCCCTGTTTGGTTCTGAAATCTGTCTAACCCGACTGTAACAATCATCGATACAAAAATTGTGCATTAGGACATCATAAGTTTGAAGAGGTATTTGTTCACCTAATACTTTGGTCTTCTGTTCTTTCCTAATTCTTATAGTTCTTTTGATTCTAAAATTAACAAACCTTTTTTGTGTCAAGTATTCAGAAGTCCGGAAAAGGTATATATGACCCTGTTTGCTTCAAAAATCGGCGTAAATTGAAGCAAAATTTGTGTATTAGAGCATCATGAGTTTGAAGAGGTATTTGCTCAACTTTTTTATACCAGGGTACAGAACTGTGGAACACGCACTTGTGCCCCTGTTTGGTTCTGAAATCTGTCATACCCGACTGTAACAATCATCGATACAAAAATTGTGCATTAGGACATCATAAGTTTGAAGAGGTATTTGTTCACCTAATACTTTGGTCTTCTGTTCTTTCCTAATTCTTATAGTTCTTTTGATTCTAAAATTAACAAACCTTTTTGTGTCAAGTATCCAGAAGTCCGGAAAAGGTTATGACCCTGTTTGCTTCTGAAATCGGCGTAAATTGAAGCAAAATTTGTTATTAGACATCATGAGTTTGAAGAGGTATTTGCTCAACATTTTTATACCAGGGGTACAGAACGGGAACACCACTTGTGCCCCTGTTTGGTTCTGAAATCTGTCTTAACCGACTGTAACAATCATAAAAAATTGTGATTAGGACATCATAAGTTTGAAGAGGTATTTGTTCAACTAATACTTTGGTCTTCTGTTCTTTCCTAATTCTTATAGTTCTTTTGATTCTAAAATTAACAAACCTTTTTTGTGTCAAGTATCCAGAAGTCCGGAAAGGGTATATATGACCCTGTTTGCTTCTGAAGTCGGTGTAAATTGGAGCAAAATTTGTGTATTAGGGCATCATGAGTTTGAAGAGGTATTTGCTCAACTTTTTTATACCAGGGGTATAGAACTATGGAACACGCACTTGTGCCCCTGTTTGGTTCTGAAATCTGTCTTACCCGACTGTAACAATCATCGATACAAAATTGTGATTAGGATATCATGAGTTTGAAGAGGTATTTGTTTACCTAATACTTTGGTCTTCTTTCTTTCCTAATTCTTATAGTTCTTTTGATTCTAAAATTAACAAACCTTTTTTGTGTCAAGTATTCAGAAGTCCGGAAAGGAATCTATGACCTTGTTTGCTTCAAAAAATCGGCGTAAATTGAGGCAAAATTTTGTATTAGGACATCATGAATTTGAAGAGGTATTTGCTCAACTTTTTTATACCAGGGTATAGAACTATGGAACACGCACTTGTGCCCCTGTTTGGTTCTGAAATCTGTCTTACCCGACTGTAACAATCATCGATACAAAATTGTGCATTAGGACATCATAAGTTTGAAGAGGTATTTGTTCACCTAATACTTTGGTCTTCTGTTCTTTCCTAATTCTTATAGTTCTTTTGATTCTAAAATTAACAAACCTTTTTTGTGTCAAGTATTCAGAAGTCCGGAAAAGGAATATATGACCCTGTTTGCTTCTGAAATCGGCGTAAATTGAAGCAAAATTTGTGTATTAGGGCATCATGAGTTTTAAGAGGTATTTGCTCAACTTTTTTATACCAGGGGTACAGAACTGTGGAACACGCACTTGTGCCCCTGTTTGGTTCTGAAATCTGTCTAACCCGACTGTAACAATCATCGATACAAAATTGTGCATTAGGACATCATAAGTTTGAAGAGGTATTTGTTCACCTAATACTTTGGTCTTCTGTTCTTTCCTAATTCTTATAGTTCTTTTGATTCTAAAATTAACAAACCTTTTTTGTGTCAAGTATCCAGAAGTCCGGAAAAGGTATATATGACCCTGTTTGCTTCAAAATTCGGCGTAAATTGAACAAAATTTGTGTATTAGAGCATCATGAGTTTGAAGAGGTATTTGCTCAACTTTTTATACCAGGGTACAGAACTGTGGAACACCTTGTGCCCTGTTTGGTTCTGAAATCTGTCTAACCCGACTGTAACAATCATCGATACAAAAATTGTGCATTAGGACATCATAAGTTTGAAGAGGTATTTGTTCACCTAATACTTTGGTCTTCTGTTCTTTCCTAATTCTTATAGTTCTTTTGATTCTAAAATTAACAAACCTTTTTTGTGTCAAGTATTCAGAAGTCCGGAAAAGGAATATGACCCAAAAGGAATCTATGACCCTGTTTGCTTCTGAAATCGGCGTAAATTGAGGCAAAATTTGTATTAGACATCATGAGTTTGAAGAGGTATTTGCTCAACTTTTTATCTAGGGGTACAGAACTGTGGAACACGCACTTGTGCCCCTGTTTGGTTCTGAAATCTGTCTAACCCGACTGTAACAATCATCGATACAAAAATTGTGCATTAGGACATCATAAGTTTGAAGAGGTATTTGTTCACCTAATACTTTGGTCTTCTGTTCTTTCCTAATTCTTATAGTTCTTTTGATTCTTAAATTAACAAACCTTTTTTGTGTCAAGTATCCAGAAGTCCGGAAAAGGTATATATGACCCTGTTTGCTTCTGAAATCGGCGTAAATTGAAGCAAAATTTGTGTATTAGGGCATCATGAGTTTGAAGAGGTATTTGCTCAACTTTTTTATACCAGGGGTACAGAACTGTGGAACACGCACTTGTGCCCTGTTTGGTTCTGAAATCTGTCTAACCCGACTGTAACAATCATCGATACAAATATTGTGCATTAGGACATCATAAGTTTGAAGAGGTATTTGTTCACCTAATACTTTGGTCTTCTGTTCTTTCCTAATTCTTATAGTTCTTTTGATTCTAAAATTAACAAACCTTTTTTGTGTCAAGTATTCAGAAGTCCGGAAAAGGAATATATGACCCTGTTTGCTTCTGAAATCGGCGTAAATTGAAGCAAAATTTGTATTAGGGCATCATGAGTTTTAAGAGGTATTTGCTCAACTTTTTTATACCAGGGGTACAGAACTGTGGAACACGCACTTGTGCCCCTGTTTGGTTCTGAAATCTGTCTAACCCGACTGTAACAATCATCGATACAAAATTGTGCATTAGGACATCATAAGTTTGAAGAGGTATATATTCACCTAATACTTTGGTCTTCTGTTCTTTCCTAATCCTTATAGTTGTTTTGATTCTAAAATTAAGAAATCTTTTTGTGTCAAGAATCAGAAGTCCGGAAAAGGTATCTACCCTGTTTGCTTCTGAAATCGGCGTAAATTGAAGCAAAATTTGTGTATTAGACATCATGAGTTTGAAGAGGTATTTGCTCAACTTTTTATACCAGGGTACAGAACTGTGGAACACGCACTTGTGCCCCTGTTTGGTTCTGAAATCTGTCTAACCCGACTGTAACAATCATCGATACAAAAATTGTGCATTAGGACATCATAAGTTTGAAGAGGTATTTGTTCACCTAATACTTTGGTCTTCTGTTCTTTCCTAATTCTTATAGTTCTTTTGATTCTAAAATTAACAAACCTTTTGTGTCAAGTATTCAGAAGTCCGGAAAAGGAATCTATGACCCTGTTTGCTTCTGAAATCGGCGTAAATTGAGGCAAAATATGTGTATTAGGACATCATGAGTTTGAAGAGGTATTTGCTCAACTTTTTATACAAGGGTACAGAACTGTGGAACACGACTTGTGCCCCTGTTTGGTTCTGAAATCTGTCTAACCCGACTGTAACAATCATCGATACAAATATGTGTATTAGGACATCATAAGTTTGAAGAGGTATTTGTTCACCTAATACTTTGGTCTTCTGTTCTTTCCTAATTCTTATAGTTCTTTTGATTCTAAAATTAACAAATCTGAAATCTGTCTTAGTGTAACAATCATCGATACACAAATTGTGCATTAGGACATCAAGTTTGAAGAGGTATTTGTTCACCTAATACTTTGGTCTTCTGTTCTCCTAATTCTTATAGTTCTTTTGATTCTAAAATTAACAAACCTGTCAAGTATTCAGAAGTCCGGAAAGGAAATATGACCCTGTTTGCTTCAAAAATCGGCGTAAATTGAAGCAAAATTTGTGTATTAGAGCATCATGAATTTGAAGAGGTATTTGCTCAACTTTTTATACCAGGGGTAAGAACTGGAACACGCACTTGTGCCCTGTTTGGTTATGAAATCTGTCTAACCCGACTGTAACAATCATCGATACACAAATTGTGTATTAGGACATCATAAGTTTGAAGAGGTATTTGTTCACCTAATACTTTGGTCTTCTGTTCTTTCCTAATTCTTATAGTTCTTTTGATTCTAAAATTAACAAACCTTTTTTGTGTCAAGTATTCAGAAGTCCGGAGAAGGAATATATGACCCTGTTTGCTTCTGAAATCGGCGTAAATTGAGGCAGCAAAATTTGTGTATTAGGGCATCATGAGTTTTTAAGAGGTATTTGCTCAACTTTTTATACCAGGGTACAGAACTGTGCACGTACTTGTGCCCTGTTTGGTTCTGAAATCTGTCATAACCCGACTGTAACAATCATCGATACAAAAATTGTGAATTAGGACATCATAAGTTTGAAGAGGTATTTGTTCACCTAATACTTTGGTCTTCTGTTCATTCCTAATTCTTATAGTTCTTTTGATTCTAAAATTAACAATCCTTTTATGTGTCAAGTATTCAGAAGTCCGGAAAAGGAATCTATGGCCATGTTTGCTTCTGAAATCGGCGAAAATTGAGACAAAATATATTGGACATCATGAGTTTGAAGAGGTATTTTCTCAACTTTTTTATACCAGGGGTACAGAACTGTGGAACACGCTCTTGTGCCCCTGTTTGGTTCTGAAATTTATCTAACTCGACTGTAACAATCATCGATACAAAATTGTATTAGGGCATCATAAGTTTGAAGAGGTATTTGTTCACCTAATACTTTGGTCTTCTGTTCTTTCCTAATTCTTATAGTTCTTTTGATTCTAAAATTAACAAACCTTTTTTGTGTCAAGTATTCAGAAGTCCGGAAAAGGAATATATGACCCTGTTTGCTTCTGAAATCGGCGTAAATTGAAGCAAAATTTGTGTATTAGGGCATCATGAGTTTGAAGAGGTATTTGCTCAACTTTTTTATACCAGGGGTACAGAACTGTGGAACACGCACTTGTGCCCCTGTTTGGTTCTGAAATCTGTCTAACCCGACTGTAACAATCATCGATACAAAAATTGTGCATTAGGACATCATAAGTTTGAAGAGGTATTTGTTCACCTAATACTTTGGTCTTCTGTTCTTTCCTAATTCTTATAGTTCTTTTGATTCTAAAATTAACAAACCTTTTTTGTGTCAAGTATTCAGAAGTCCGGAAAAGGAATATATGACCCTGTTTGCTTCTGAAATCGGCGTAAATTGAGGCAAAATTTGTGTATTAGGGCATCATGAGTTTGAAGAGGTATTTGCTCAACTTTTTTATACCAGGGGTGCAGAACTGTGGAACACACTTGTGCCCTGTTTGGTTCTGAAATCTGTCTAACCCGACTGTAACAATCATCGATACAAAGATTGTGCATTAGGACATCATAAGTTTGAAGAGGTATTTGTTCACCTAATACTTTGGTCTTCTGTTCTTTCCTAATTCTTATAGTTCTTTTGATTCTAAAATTAACAAACCTTTTTTGAGTCAAGTATTCAGAAGTCCGGAAAGGAATCTATGACCCTGTTTGCTTCTGAAATCGGCGTAAATTGAGCAAAATTTGTGTATTAGGGGCATCATGAGTTTGAAGAGGTATTTGCTCAACTTTTTATACCAGGGTACAGAACTGTGGAACACGCACTTGTGCCCTGTTTGGTTCTGAAATCTGTCTAACCGACTGTAACAATCATCGATACAAATGTGCATTAGGACATCATAAGTTTGAAGAGGTATTTGTTCACCTAATACTTTGGTCTTCTGTTCTTTCCTAATTCTTATAGTTCTTTTGATTCTAAAATTAACAAACCTTTTTTGTGTCAAGTATTCAGAAGTCCGGAAAAGGAATATATGACCCTGTTTGCTTCTGAAATCGGCGTAAATTGAAGCAAAATTTGTGTATTAGGGCATCATGAGTTTTAAGAGGTATTTGCTCAACTTTTTTATACCAGGGTACAGAACTGTGGAACACGCACTTGTGCCCCTGTTTGGTTCTGAAATCTGTCTAACCCGACTGTAACAATCATCGATACAAAAATTGTGCATTAGGACATCATAAGTTTGAAGAGGTATTTGTTCACCTAATACTTTGGTCTTCTGTTCTTTCCTAATTCTTATAGTTCTTTTGATTCTAAAATTAACAAACCTTTTTTGTGTCAAGTATTCAGAAGTCCGGAAAAGGAATATATGACCCTGTTTGCTTCTGAAATCGGCGTAAATTGAAGCAAAATTTGTGTATTAGGGCATCATGAGTTTGAAGAGGTATTTGCTCAACTTTTTATACCAGGGTACAGAACTGTGGAACACGCATGCCCCTGTTTGGTTCTGAAATCTGTCTAACCGACTGTAACAATCATCGATACAAAAATTGTGCATTAGGACATCATAAGTTTGAAGAGGTATTTGTTCACCTAATACTTTGGTCTTCTGTTCTTTCCTAATTCTTATAGTTCTTTTGATTCTAAAATTAACAAACCTTTTTGTGTCAAGTATTCAGAAGTCCGGAAAAGGAATCTATGACCCTGTTTGCTTCTGAAATCGGCGTAAATTGAGGCAAAATATGTGTATTAGGGCATCATGAGTTTGAAGAGGCATTTGCTCAACTTTTTTATACCAGGGTACAGAACTGGAACACGTTGTGCCCCTGTTTGGTTCTGAAATCTGTCTAACCCGACTGTAACAATCATCGATACAAATATGTGTATTAGGACATCATAAGTTTGAAGAGGTATTTGTTCACCTAATACTTTGGTCTTCTGTTCTTTCCTAATTCTTATAGTTCTTTTGATTCTAAAATTAACAAATCTGAAATCTGTCTTACCCGACTGTAACAATCATCGATACAAAAATTGTGCATTAGGACATCATAAGTTTGAAGAGGTATTTGTTCACCTAATACTTTGGTCTTCTGTTCTTTCCTAATTCTTATAGTTCTTTTGATTCTAAAATTAACAAACCTTTTTTGTGTCAAGTATCCAGAAGTCCGGAAAAGGTATATATGACCCTGTTTGCTTCAAAATTCGGCGTAAATTGAACAAAATTTGTGTATTAGAGCATCATGAGTTTGAAGAGGTATTTGCTCAACTTTTTTATACCAGGGGTACAGAACTGTGGAACACGCACTTGTGCCCCTGTTTGGTTCTGAAATCTGTCTAACCCGACTGTAACAATCATCGATACAAAGATTGTGCATTAGGACATCATAAGTTTGAAGAGGTATTTGTTCACCTAATACTTTGGTCTTCTGTTCTTTCCTAATTCTTATAGTTCTTTTGATTCTAAAATTAACAAACCTTTTTTGTGTCAAGTGTCCAGAAGTCCGGAAAAGGTATATATGACCCTGTTTACTTCTGAAATCGGCGTAAATTGAAGCAAAATTTGTGTATTAGGACATCATGAGTTTGAAGAGGTATTTGCTCAACTTTTTTATACCAGGGTACAGAACTGTGGAACACGCACTTGTGCCCCTGTTTGGTTCTGAAATCTGTCTTACCCGACTGTAACAATCATCGATACAAAATTGTGCATTAGGACATCATAAGTTTGAAGAGGTATTTGTTCACCTAATACTTTGGTCTTCTGTTCTTTCCTAATTCTTATAGTTCTTTTGATTCTAAAATTAACAAACCTTTTTGAGTCAAGTATTCAGAAGTCCGGAAAAGTATATATGACCCTGTTTGCTTCTGAAATCGGCGTAAATTGAAGCAAAATTTGTGTATTAGGGCATCATGAGTTTGAAGAGGTATTTGCTCAACTTTTTTATACCAGGGGTACAGAACTGTGGAACACGCACTTGTGCCCCTGTTTGGTTCTGAAATCTGTCTAACCCGACTGTAACAATCATCGATACAAATATTGTGCATTAGGACATCATAAGTTTGAAGAGGTATTTGTTCACCTAATACTTTGGTCTTCTGTTCTTTCCTAATTCTTATAGTTCTTTTGATTCTAAAATTAACAAACCTTTTTTGTGTCAAGTATTCAGAAGTCCGGAAAAGGAATATATGACCCTGTTTGCTTCTGAAATCGGCGTAAATTGAAGCAAAATTTGTGTATTAGGGCATCATGAGTTTTAAGAGGTATTTGCTCAACTTTTTTATACCAGGGTACAGAACTGTGGAACACGCACTTGTGCCCCTGTTTGGTTCTGAAATCTGTCTAACCCGACTGTAACAATCATCGATACAAAAATTGTGCATTAGGACATCATAAGTTTGAAGAGGTATTTGTTCACCTAATACTTTGGTCTTCTGTTCTTTCCTAATTCTTATAGTTCTTTTGATTCTAAAATTAACAAACCTTTTTTGTGTCAAGTATCCAGAAGTCCGGAAAAGGTATATATGACCCTGTTTGCTTCAAAATTCGGCGTAAATTGAACAAAATTTGTGTATTAGAGCATCATGAGTTTGAAGAGGTATTTGCTCAACTTTTTTATACCAGGGGTACAGAACTGTGGAACACGCACTTGTGCCCCTGTTTGGTTCTGAAATCTGTCTTACCCGACTGTAACAATCATCGATACAAAAATTGTGCATTAATACATCATAAGTTTGAAGAGGTATTTGTTCACCTAATACTTTGGTCTTCTGTTCTTTCCTAATTCTTATAGTTCTTTTGATTCTAAAATTAACAAACCTTTTTTGTGTCAAGTATTCAGAAGTCCGGAAAAGGAATATATGACCCTGTTTGCTTCTGAAATCGGCGTAAATTGAAGCAAAATTTGTGTATTAGGGCATCATGAGTTTGAAGAGGTATTTGCTCAACTTTTTTATACCAGGGTACAGAACTGTGGAACACGCACTTGTGCCCCTGTTTGGTTCTGAAATCTGTCTAACCCGACTGTAACAATCATCGATACAAATATTGTGCATTAGGACATCATAAGTTTGAAGAGGTATTTGTTCACCTAATACTTTGGTCTTCTGTTCTTTCCTAATTCTTATAGTTCTTTTGATTCTAAAATTAACAAACCTTTTTTGTGTCAAGTATCAAGTCCGGAAATAGGAATATGACCCTGTTTGCTTCTGAAATCGGCGTAAATTGAGGTAAAATCTGTGTAGTAGGACATCATGAGTTTGAAGAGGTATTTGCTCAACTTTTCTATACTAGGGGTACAGAAGTGTGGGACACGCACTTGTGCCCCTGTTTGGTTCTGAAATCTGTCTAACCCGACTGTAACAATCATCGATACAAATATTGTGCATTAGGACATCATAAGTTTGAAGAGGTATTTGTTCACCTAATACTTTGGTCTTCTGTTCTTTCCTAATTCTTATAGTTCTTTTGATTCTAAAATTAACAAACCTTTTTGTGTCAAGTGTCCAGAAGCCGGAAAAGGTATATATTACCCTGTTTGCTTCTGAAATCGGCGTAAACTGAAGCAAAATTTGTGTATTAGAGCATCATGAGTTTGAAGAGGTATTTGCTCAACTTTTTATACCAGGGTACAGAACTGCGGAACACGCACTTGTGCCCCTGTTTGGTTCTGAAATCTGTCTTACCGACTGTAACAATCGTCGATACAAAAATTGTGCATTAGGACATCATAAGTTTGAAGAGGTATTTGTTCACCTAATACTTTGGTCTTCTGTTATTTCCTAATTCTTATAGTTCTTTTGATTCTAAAATTAACAAACCTTTTTTGTGTCAAGTATTCAGAAGTCCGGAAAAGGAATATATGACCCTGTTTGCTTCTGAAATCGGCGTAAATTGAGCAAAATTTGTGTATTAGGGCATCATGAGTTTGAAGTATTTGCTCAACTTTTTATACCAGGGTACAGAACTGTGGAACACACTTGTGCCCTGTTTGGTTCTGAAATCTGTCTTACCCGACTGTAACAATCATCGATACAAAGATTGTGCATTTGGACATCATAAGTTTGAAGAGGTATTTGTTCACTTAATACTTTGGTCTTCTGTTCTTTCCTAATTCTTATAGTTCTTTTGATTCTTAAATTAACAAACCTTTTTTGTGTCAAGTATTCAGAAGTCCGGAAAAGGAAATCTATGACCCTGTTTGCTTCTGAATCGGCGTAAATGAGGCAAAATTTGTATATTAGGCGTCATGAGTTTAAGAGGTATTTGCTCAACTTTTTTATACCAGGGTACAGAACTGTGGAACACGTACTTGTGCCCCTGTTTGGTACTGAAATATGTCTAACCCGACTGTAACAATCATCGATACAAAAACTGTGCATTAGGACATCATAAGTTTGAAGAGGTATTTGTTCACCTAATACTTTGGTCTTCTGTTCTTTCCTAATTCATATAGTTCTTTTGATTCTAAAATTAACAAACCTTTTATGTGTCAAGTATTCAGAAGTCCGGAAAAGGAATATTTGACCCTGTTTGCTTCTGAAATCGGCGTAAATTAAAGCAAAATTTGTGTATCAGGGCATCATGAGTTTTAAGAGGTATTTGCTCAACTTTTTTATACCAGGGGTAAAGAACTGTGGAACACGCACTTGTGCCACTGTTTGGTTCTGAAATCTGTCATACCCGACTGTAACAATCATCGATACAAAATTGTGCATTAGGACATCATAAGTTTGAAGAGGTATTTGTTCACCTAATACTTTGGTCTTCTGTTCTTTCCTAATTCTTATAGTTCTTTTGATTCTAAAATTAATACACCTTTTTTGTGTCAAGTATCCAGAAGTCCGGAAAAGGAATATGACCCTGTTTGCTTCTGAAATCGGCGTAAATTAAGCAAAATTTGTGTATTAGGGCATCATGAGTTTGAAGAGGTATTTGCTCAACTTTTTATACCAGGGTACAGAACTGTGGAAACGCACTTGTGCCCCTGTTTGGTTCTGAAATCTGTCTAACCCGACTGTAACAATCATCGATACAAATATTGTGCATTAGGACATCATAAGTTTGAAGAGGTATTTGTTCACCTAATACTTTGGTCTTCTGTTCTTTCCTAATTCTTATAGTTCTTTTGATTCTAAAATTAACAAACCTTTTTTGTGTCAAGTGTCCAGAAGTCCGGAAAAGGTATATATGACCCTGTTTACTTCTGAAATCGGCGTAAATTGAAGCAAAATTTGTGTATTAGGGCATCATGAGTTTTAAGAGGTATTTGCTCAACTTTTTATACCAGGGTACAGAAGGGAACACGCACTTGTGCCCCTGTTTGGTTCTGAAATCTGTCTAACCCGACTGTAACAATCATCGATACAAAAATTGTGCATTAGGACATCATAAGTTTGAAGAGGTATTTGTTCACCTAATACTTTGGTCTTCTGTTCTTTCCTAATTCTTATAGTTCTTTTGATTCTAAAATTAACAAACCTTTTTTGTGTCAAGTATCCAGAAGTCCGGAAAAGGTATATATGACCCTGTTTGCTTCAAAATTCGGCGTAAATTGAACAAAATTTGTGTATTAGAGCATCATGAGTTTGAAGAGGTATTTGCTCAACTTTTTTATACCAGGGGTACAGAACTGTGGAACACGCACTTGTGCCCCTGTTTGGTTCTGAAATCTGTCTAACCCGACTGTAACAATCATCGATACAAATTGTGCATTAGGACATCATAAGTTTGAAGAGGTATTTGTTCACCTAATACTTTGGTCTTCTGTTCTTTCCTAATTCTTATAGTTCTTTTGATTCTAAAATTAACAAACCTTTTTTGTGTCAAGTATTCAGAAGTCCGGAAAAGGAATATATGACCCTGTTTGCTTCTGAAATCGGCGTAAATTGAAGCAAAATTTGTGTATTAGGGCATCATGAGTTTGAAGAGGTATTTGCTCAACTTTTTTATACCAGGGGTACAGAACTGTGGAACACGCACTTGTGCCCCTGTTTGGTTCTGAAATCTGTCTAACCCGACTGTAACAATCATCGATACAAAAATTGTGCATTAGGACATCATAAGTTTGAAGAGGTATTTGTTCACCTAATACTTTGGTCTTCTGTTCTTTCCTAATTCTTATAGTTCTTTTGATTCTAAAATTAAAAACCTTTTTGTGTCAAGTATTCAGAAGTCCGGAAAAGGAATTATGACCCTGTTTGCTTCTGAAATCGGCGTAAATTGAAGCAAAATTTGTGTATTAGGGCATCATGAGTTTGAAGAGGTATTTGCTCAACTTTTTTATACCAGGGGTACAGAACTGTGGAACACGCACTTGTGCCCCTGTTTGGTTCTGAAATATGTCAAACCCGACTGCAACAATCATCGATACAAAAATTGTGCATTAGGACATCATAAGTTTGAAGAGGTATTTGTTCACCTAATACTTTGGCCTTCTGTTCTTTCCTGTGTCAAGTATTCAAAAGTCCGGAAAAGGAATATATGACCCTGTTTGCTTCTGAAATCAGCGTAAATTGAAGCAAAATTTGTGTATTAGGGCATCATGAGTTTGAAGAGGTATTTGCTCAACTTTTTTATACCAGGGGTACAGAACTGTGGAACACGCACTTGTGCCCCTGTTTGTTTCTGAAATCCGTCTAACCCGACTGTAACAATCATCGATACAAAAATTGTGCATTAGGACATCATAAGTTTGAAGAGGTATTTGTTCACCTAATACTTTGGTCTTCTGTTCTTTCCTAATCCTTATAGTTCTTTTGATTCTAAAATTAAAAACCTTTTTGTCAAGTATTCAATAGGCCGGAAAAGGAATATATGACCCTGTTTGCTTCTGAAATCGGCGTAAATTGAAGCAAAATTTGTGTATTAGGCATCATGAGTTTAAGAGGTATTTGCTCAACTTTTTACCAGGGTACAGAATGTGGAACACGCACTTGTGCCCCTGTTTGGTTCTGAAATCTGTCTAACCCGACTGTAACAATCATCGATACAAAAGTTTAGGACATCATAAAAAAAAAAAAAAAAAAAAAAAAAAAAAAAAAAAAAAAAAAGGGGGGGGGGGGGGGGGGGGGGGGGGGGGGATACAAAAATTGTGCATTAGGACATCATAAGTTTGAAGAGGTATTTGTTCACCTAAAAAAAAAAAAAAAAAAAAAAAAAAAAAAAGCAAAATTTGTGTATTAGACATCATGAGTTTGAAGAGGTATTTGCTCAACTTTTTATACCAGGGTACAGAACTGTGGAACACGCACTTGTGCCCCTGTTTGGTTCTGAAATCTGTCTAACCCGACTGTAACAATCATCGATACAAAATTGTGCATTAGGACATCATAAGTTTGAAGAGGTATTTGTTCACCTAATACTTTGGTCTTCTGTTCTTTCCTAATTCTTATAGTTCTTTTGATTCTAAAATTAACAAACCTTTTTGTGTCAAGTATTCAGAAGTCCGGAAAAGGAATTATGACCCTGTTTGCTTCTGAAATCGGCGTAAATTGAAGCAAAATTTGTGTATTAGGCATCATGAGTTTGAAGAGGTATTTGCTCAACTTTTTATACCAGGGTACAGAACTGTGGAACACGACTTGTGCCCCTGTTTGGTTCTGAAATCTGTCTAACCCGACTGTAACAACCATCGATTCAAAATTGTGCATTAGGACATCATAAGTTTGAAGAGGTATTTGTTCACCTAATACTTTGGTCTTCTGTTCTTTCCTAATTCTTATAGTTCTTTTGATTCTAAAATTAACAAACCTTTTTTGTGTCAAGTATTCAGAAGTCCGGAAAAGGAATATATGACCCTGTTTGCTTCTGAAATCGGCGTAAATTGAAGCAAAATTTGTGTATTAGGGCATCATGAGTTTTAAGAGGTATTTGCTCAACTTTTTTATACCAGGGTACAGAACTGTGGAACACGCACTTGTGCCCCTGTTTGGTTCTGAAATCTGTCTAACCCGACTGTAACAATCATCGATACAAAGATTGTGCATTAGGACATCATAAGTTTGAAGAGGTATTTGTTCACCTAATACTTTGGTCTTCTGTTCTTTCCTAATTCTTATAGTTCTTTTGATTCTAAAATTAACAAACCTTTTTTGTGTCAAGTATTCAGAAGTCCGGAAAAGGAATATATGACCCTGTTTGCTTCTGAAATCGGCGTAAATTGAAGCAAAATTTGTGTATTAGGGCATCATGAGTTTGAAGAGGTATTTGCTCAACTTTTTTATACCAGGGTACAGAACTGTGGAACACGCACTTGTGCCCCTGTTTGGTTCTGAAATCTGTCTAACCCGACTGTAACAATCATCGATACAAAAATTGTGCATTAGGACATCATAAGTTTGAAGAGGTATTTGTTCACCTAATACTTTGGTCTTCTGTTCTTTCCTAATTCTTATAGTTCTTTTGATTCTAAAATTAACAAACCTTTTTGTGTCAAGTATCCAGAAGTCCGGAAAAGGTATATATGACCCTGTTTACTTCAAAAATTCGGCGTAAATTGAACCAAATTTTGTTTTTAAGGCATCATGAGTTTTAAGAGGTATTTGCTCAACTTTTTTATACCAGGGGTACAGAACTGTGGAACACGCACTTGTGCCCCTGTTTGGTTCTGAAATCTGTCTAACCCGACTGTAACAATCATCGATACAAAGATTGTGCATTAGGACATCATAAGTTTGAAGAGGTATTTGTTCACCTAATACTTTGGTCTTCTGTTCTTTCCTAATTCTTATAGTTCTTTTGATTCTAAAATTAACAAACCTTTTTTGTGTCAAGTGTCCAGAAGTCCGGAAAAGGTATATATGACCCTGTTTACTTCTGAAATCGGCGTAAATTGAAGCAAAATTTGTGTATTAGGGCATCATGAGTTTTAAGAGGTATTTGCTCAACTTTTTTATACCAGGGGTACAGAACTGTGGAACACGCACTTGTGCCCCTGTTTGGTTCTGAAATCTGTCTAACCCGACTGTAACAATCATCGATACAAAAATTGTGCATTAGGACATCATAAGTTTGAAAAGGTATTTGTTCACCTAATACTTTGGTCTTCTGTTCTTTCCTAATTCTTATAATTCTTTTGATTCCAAAATTCACACACCTTTTTTGTGTCAAGTATTCAGAAGTACCGAAAAGGAATATATGACCCTGTTTGCGTTCTGAAATCTGAGCGTAAAATCTCGAAGCAAAATTTGTGTATTAGCGCATCATGAGTTTGAAGAGGAATTTGCTCAACTTTTTTATACCAGGAGTACAGAACTGTGGAACACGCACTTGTGCCCCTGTTTGGTCCTGAAATCTGTCTAACCCGACTGTAACTATCATCGATACAAAAATTGTGCATTAGGACATCTTAAGTTTGAAGAGGTATTTGTTCACCTAATTCTTTGGTCTTCTGTTCTTTCCTAATTCCTATAGTTCTTTTGATTCTAAAATTAACAAACCTTTTTTTAGTATCGAATCGAAGATTTGACCCTGTTTGTTCTGAAATCGATGACGTAAAATTGATAGCAAAATTTGTGTATTAGGACATCATGAGTTTGAAGAGGTATTTGCCTAACTTTCTTATAGTTCTTTTGATTCTAAAATTAACAAACCTTTTTGAGTCAAGTATTCAGAAGTCCGGAAAGAATATGTGACCCTGTTTGTTCTGAAATCTGTCTAACGACGTAACAATCATCGATAGCAAAATTGTGCATTAGGACATCATAAGTTTGAAGAGGTATTTGTTCACCTAATACTTTGGTCTTCTGTTCTTTCCTAATTCTTATAGTTCTTTTGATTCTAAAATTAACAAACCTTTTTGTGTCAAGTATTCAGAAGTCCGGAAAAGGAATTATGACCCTGTTTGCTTCTGAAATCGGCGTAAATTGAAGCAAAATTTGTGTATTAGGCATCATGAGTTTGAAGAGGTATTTGCTCAACTTTTTATACCAGGGTACAGAACTGTGGAACACGCACTTGTGCCCCTGTTTGGTTCTGAAATCTGTCTAACCCGACTGTAAAATCATCGATACAAAAATTGTGCATTAGGACATCATAAGTTTGAAGAGGTATTTGTTCACCTAATACTTTGGTCTTCTGTTCTTTCCTAATTCTTATAATTCTTTTGATTCTAAAATTAACAAACCTTTTTGTTTGTCGTTTTCGAAAGTTCCGGAAAATATATACCCGTTTGCTTAGGAATCTGGAAAATTTGCACCAAAATTTGGTTTGTTTTTAAATTCATAGTTTTTGAAAAATTAAAATTTTTGGTCAATTTTTTATTTTTAAACCAAAAGGGGGTACAAAAGAAAAAACTGTGGAACACGCACTTGTGCCCCTGTTTGGTTCTGAAATCTGTCTAACCCGACTGTAACAATCATCGATACAAAAATTGTGCATTAGGACATCATAAGTTTGAAGAGGTATTTGTTCACCTAATACTTTGGTCTTCTGTTCTTTCCTAATTCTTATAGTTCTTTTGATTCTAAAATTAACAAACCTTTTTTGTGTCAAGTATTCAGAAGTCCGGAAAAGGAATATATGACCCTGTTTGCTTCTGAAATCGGCGTAAATTGAAGCAAAATTTGTGTATTAGGGCATCATGAGTTTGAAGAGGTATTTGCTCAACTTTTTTATACCAGGGGTACAGAACTGTGGAACACGCACTTGTGCCCCTGTTTGGTTCTGAAATCTGTCTAACCCGACTGTAACAATCATCGATACAAAAATTGTGCATTAGGACATCATAAGTTTGAAGAGGTATTTGTTCACCTAATACTTTGGTCTTCTGTTCTTTCCTAATTCTTATAGTTCTTTTGATTCTAAAATTAACAAACCTTTTTGTGTCAAGTATTCAGAAGTCCGAAAAGGATATATGACCCTGTTTGCTTCTGAAATCGGCGTAAATTGAAGCAAAATTTGTGTATTAGGGCATCATGAGTTTGAAGAGGTATTTGCTCAACTTTTTTATACCAGGGGTACAGAACTGTGGAACACGCACTTGTGCCCCTGTTTGGTTATGAAACCTGTCTAACCCGACTGTAACAATCATCGATACAAAAATTGTGCATTAGGACATCATAAGTTTGAAGAGGTATTTGTTCACCTAATACTTTGGTCTTCTGTTCTTTCCTAATTCTTATAGTTCTTTTGATTCTAAAATTAACAAACCTTTTTTGTGTCAAGTATTCAGAAGTCCGGAAAAGGATATATGACCCTGTTTGCTTCTGAAATCGGCGTAAATTGAAGCAAAATTTGTGTATTAGGGCATCTTGAGTTTTAAGAGGTATTTGCTCATCTTTTTTATACCAGGGGTACAGAACTGTGGAACACGCACTTGTGCCCTGTTTGGTTCTGAAATCTGTCTAACCCGACTGTAACAATCATCGATACAAAATTGCATTTTGATTCTAAAATTAACAAACCATTTTTGTGTCATTGTGCCCTGTTTGGTTCTGAAATCTGTCTAACCGACTGTAACTATCATCGATACAAAGATTGTGCATTAGGACATCATAAGTTTGAAGAGATATTTGTTCACCTAATACTTTGGTCTTCTGTTCTTTCCTAATTCTTATAGTTCTTTTGATTCTACAATTAACAAACCTTTTTTGTGTCAAGGATTCAGAAGTCCGTAAAAAGAATCTATGACCCTGTTTGCTTCTGAAATCGGCGTAAATTGAAGCATAATTTGTGTATTAGGGCATCTTGAGTTTGAAGAGGTATTTGCTCAACTTTTTATACCAGTGGTTCAGAACTGTGGAACACGCACTTGTGCCCCTGTTTGGTTCTGATATCTGTCTAACCCGACTGTAACAATCATCGATACAAAATTGTGTTAGGACATCATACGTTTGAAGAGGTATTTGTTCACCTAATACTTTGGTCTTCTGTTCTTTCCTAATTCTTATAGTTCTTTTGATTCTAAAATTAACAAACCTTTTTGTGTCAAGTATTCAGAAGTCCAGAAAAGGATATATGACCCTGTTTGCTTCGAAATCGGCGTAAATTGAAGCAAAATTTGTGTATTAGGGCATCATGAGTTTGAAGAGGTATTTGCTAACTTTTTATTCCAGGGTACAGAACTGTGGAACACGCACTTGTGCCCCTGTTTGGTTCTGAAATCTGTCTAACCCGACTGTAACAATCATCGATACAAAATTGTGCATTAGGACATCATAAGTTTGAAGAGGTATTTGTTCACCTAATACTTTGGTCTTCTGTTCTTTCCTAATTCTTATAGTTCTTTTGATTCTAAAATTAACAAACCTTTTTTGTGTCAAGTATCCAGAAGTCCGGAAAAGGTATATATGACCCTGTTTGCTTCTGAAATCGGCGTAAATTGAAGCAAAATTTGTGTATTAGGGCATCATGAGTTTGAAGAGGTATTTGCTCAACTTTTTTATACCAGGGGTACAGAACTGTGGAACATGCTCTTGTGCCCCTGTTTGGTTCTGAAATCTGTCTAACCCGACTGTAACATCATCGATACAAAATTGTGCATTAGGACATCATAAGTTTGAAGAGGTATTTGTTCACCTAATACCTTGGTCTTCTGTTCTTTCCTAATTCTTATAGTTCTTTGATTCTAAAATTAACAAACCCTTTTTGTGTCAAGTATCCAGAAGTCCGGAAAAGGAATATTGACCTGTTTGCTTCTAAATCGGCGTAAATTGAGCAAAATTTGTGTATTAGGGCATCATGGTTTGAAGAGGTATTTGCTCAACTTTTTATACCAGGGTACAGAACTGTGGAACACACTTGTGCCCCTGTTTGGTTCTGAAATCTGTCTAACCCGACTGTAACAATCATCGATACAAAAATTGTGCATTAGGACATCATAAGTTTGAAGAGGTATTTGTTCACATAATACTTTGGTCTTCTGTTCTTTCCTAATTCTTATAGTTCTTTTGATTCTAAAATTAACAAACCTTTTTTGTGTCAAGTATTCAGAAATCCAGAAAAGGAATGTATGACCCTGTTTGCTTCTGAAATCGGCGTAAATTGAAGCAAAATTTGTGTATTAGTGCATCATGGGTTTTAAGAGGTATTTGCTCAACTTTTTTATACCAGGGGTACAGAACTGTGGAACACGCACTTGTGCCCCTGTTTCGTTCTGAAATCTGTCTAACCCGACTGTAACAGTCATCGATACAAAAATTGTGCACTTTGATTCTAAAATTAACAAACCTTTTTTGTATCACTGTGCCCCTGTTTGGTTCTGAAATCTGTCTAACCCGACCGTAACAATCATCGATACAAGAATTGTGCATTAGGACATCATAAGTTTGAAGAGATATTTGTTCACCTAATACATTGGTCTTCTGTTCTTTCCTAATTCTTATAGTTCTTTTAATTCTAAAATTAACAAACCTTTTTTGAGTCAAGGATTCAGAAGTCCGTAAAAGGAATATATGACCCTGTTTGCTTCTGAAATCGGCGTAAATTGAAGCAAAATTTGTGTATTAGGGCATCATGAGTTTGAAGAGGTATTTGCTCAACTTTTTTATACCAGGGGTACAGAACTGTGGAACACGCACTTGTGCCCCTGTTTGGTTCTGAAATCTGTCTAACCCGACTGTAACAATCATCGATACAAAATTGTGCATTAGGACATCATAAGTTTGAAGAGGTATTTGTTCACCTAATACTTTGGTCTTCTGTTCTTTCCTAATTCTTATAGTTCTTTTGATTCTAAGATTAACAAACCTTTTTTGTGTCAAGTATTCAGTAGTGGGGCAAACTTTATGTTTTAGGACGTCATGAGTTTGAAGAGGTACCTGCTCACCTTTTTGTTACCAGGGGTACAGAAGTGTGGAACACGTACTTGTGGCCCTGTTTGGTTTTGAAATCTGTCTAATACGACTGTAACAATCATGAAGGGAAAAATTGTTTATTAGGACACCTTTCTTATACCAGGGTACAGAAGTGTGGAACACGTACGTGTGCCCCTGTTTGGTTCTGAAATCTGTCTAAACCGTCTGTTGTGTGTTAGGACATCATAAGTTTGAAGAGGTATTTGTTTACCAAATGCTTTGGTCTTCTGTTCTTTCCTAATTCTTATAGATCTTTTGATTTTAAAATTAACGAACCTTTGTTGTGTCAAGTGATCAGAAGTCGGGAAGAGGAATCTATGAACCTGTTTGCTTCTGAAATCGTCGTTAATTGAGGTAAACCTTGTGTATTGGGACGTCATGAGTTTGAAGGGATATCTGCTCATCTTTTTTATACCAGTAGTACAGAAGTGTGGAACACGTACTTGTGCCCTTGTTTGGTTTTGAAATCTTTCTAACACGACTGTAACAATCATGAAGGCAAACATTGTTTATTAGGACATCATAAGTTGGAAGAGGTATTTGTTTACCTAATACCTTGGTCTTCTGTTCTTTCCTAATTTTTATAGTTCTTTTGATTCTAAAATTAACAAACCTATTTTGTGTCAAACATTCAGAAGTCCGGAAGAGGAACCTATGACCTTGTTTGCTTCTGAATTCGGCGTAAATTGGGGCGAACTTTGTGTTTTAGGACATCATGAGTTTGAAGAGATGTTTGCTCACTTTCTTTATACCAGGGGTACAGAAGTGTGGAACACGTATGTGTGCCCCTGTTTGGTTCTGAAATCGGTCTAACTCGTCTGTAACAATCATCGAGGCAAAAATTGTGTATTAGGGTGTCATTAGTTTGAAGAGGTATTTGTTTACCTAATACTTTGGTCTTCTGTTCTTTCCTAATTCTCATAGTCCTTTTGATTCCAAAATTAACAAACCTTTTTGTGTCAAGTATACAGAAATCCGGAAAAGGAACCTATGACCCTGTTTGCTTCTGAAATCGGCATAAATTGAGGCAAACTTTGCGTACTAGGACATCTTGAGTTTGAAGAGGTATCTGCTCACCTTTTTTATACCAGGTCACTGAATTGTGGAACACGTACTTGTGCCCCTGTTTGGTTCCGTAGTCTGTCTAACCCGACTGTAATAATCATCGAGGCAAAAATTGTGTATTAGGAAATCATAGGTTTGAAGAGGTATTTGCTCTCCCCTAATCCTTATAGTTCTTTTGATTCTAAAATTAACAAACCTTTTTTGTGTCAATGTATGCATAAGTCCGAAAGGGGAACCTATGATCCTGTTCGCTTCTGAAATCGGCGTAAGTTGAGGCAAATTTTTTGTTAAGGACATCATGAGTTTGAAGAGGTTTTGCTCACTTTTTTTATACCAGGGGTGCAGAAGTGTGGAACACGTACGTGTGTCCTTGTTTGGTTCTGAAATCTGTCTAACTGCACTGTAACAATCATCGAGGCAGAAATTGTGTATTAGGATATCATAAGTTTGAAGAGGTGTTTGTTTACCTAATACTTTGGTCTTCTGTTCTTTCCTAATTCTTGTAGTTCTTTTGATTCCAAAATTAACAAACCTTTTTTGTGTCATGTATTCGGAACTCCGCTGGAGGAACCTATTACCTTGTTTGCTTCTGAAATCGGCGTAAATTGAGGCAAGATTTGCGTTTTAGGGCATCATGGGTTTGAAGAGGTGTTTGCTCACTCTTTTATACCTGGGGTACAGAAGTGTGGAACACGTACGTGTGCCCCTGTTTGGTTCTGAAATTAGTCTAACTCGACTGTAAGAATCAGCGAGGCAAAAATTGTGTATTAGGACATCATAAGTTTGAAGAGGTGTTTGTTTACCTAATACTTTGGTCTTCTGGTCTTTTCTAATTATTATAGTTCTTTTGATTCTAAAATTAACAAACCTTTTTCGTGTCATGTATTCAAAAGTCCGGATGAGAAACCTATGACCTTGTTTGCTTCTGAATTCGGCGCAAATTGGGGCAAACCTTGTGTTTTAGGACATCATGAGTTTGAAGAGGTGTTTGCTCACTTTTTTTATACCAGGGGTACAGAAGTGTGGAACACTTACGTGTGCCCCTGTTTGGTTCTGAAATCAGTCTAACTCGACTGTAAGAATCAGCGAAGCAAAAATTGTGTATTAGGACATCATAAGTTTGAAGAGGTGTTTGTTTACCTAATACTTTGGTCTTCTGTTCTTTCCTAATTCTTATAGTTCTTTTGATTCTAAAATTAACATACCTTTTTTGTGTCAAGTATTCAAAAGTCCGGAAAAGGGATCTATGACCATGTTTGCTTCTGAAATGGGCGTAAATTGAGGCAATATTTGTGTATTAGGACACCATGAGTTTGAAGAGGTATTTGCTTAACTTTTGATACCAGGGGTACAGAAGTGTGGAACACGTACTTGTGCCCCTGTTTGATTCTGAAATCTGTCTAACCCGACTGTAACAATCATAGAGCCAAAAATTGTGTACTAGGACATCATAAGTTTGAAGAGGTATTTGTATACCTAATGCTTTGTTCTTCTGTTCTTTCCTAATTCTTATAGTTTTTTTGATTCTAAACTTAACAAACCTTTTTTGTGTCAAGTATTCAGAAGTCTGGAGGAGGAATCTGTGACCCTGTTTGCTTCTGAAATCGGTGTAAATTGAGGCAATCTTTGTGTATTAGGGCATCATGAGTTTGAACAGGTATTTGCTCACCATCTTATACCAGGGGTACAGAAGTGTGTAACACGTACTTGTGTCTCTGTTTGGTTCTGTAATTTGTCTAACCCGACTGTAACAATCATCGAGGCAAAAATTGTGTATTAGGAGTTCACAAGTTTGAAAAGGTATTTGTTTACTTAATACTTTGGCTTCTGTTCTTTCCTAATTTGACACCAAAGAGGTTAATTAATTTTAGAATCAAAAGAGCTATAAGGCTCTTTTGATTCTAAAATTAATTAACCTTAATTAATTAATTACTCGACTGTAACAGTCATCGAGCCAAAAATTGTGTATTAGGACATCATAAGTAAGAAAATGTATTTGTTAACGTAATACTTTGGGGAGGGTTTAAGGATATTGTTAGACTTCCGAGAAATGCGTATGACCTTAAATTTGCCAAGTTTGGAGGAAAATAGGAACTGGGTAGTGCATTCCGCAATTAGGTCGCCATGTGGTAAAATGTATATTGCGCCCATCTAATGTGACAAGGTGGAATTTTGAGTGCGTAATTAGGTGTTAATGGGCAAACCGGGTGTTCCTAGCAACGATGGCCTGCGAAGGTATTAAGGAGTGTATTTCGGAGGCACACTTGCCATGGTAAGAGCGATAGAACGAAGAAAGGACCAAAGCTATTATTCTATGCTCAAGAGACATTAGGTCAGAGAGTATAAGCCTTATAGCTCGTTTTTGGATGCGGTTTACCATATCAAGGGCGTATTGGGGAGCGCTGACCCAGAGGTGGGAATTGTATTCAAGACGAGGTCGAATTGAGCCTTGTACAGTGAAAGAAGTTGTTGCGATATCAAGTACTGTTTAGATCTGTACAGAAAACCCAGTTTACGAGCAGCTGTTTTGCTAGCTGACAAAAGGTGGTTAACCCATGAAAGGTTCGACGACACGGACACCACTAACATAGAAATAGAATTTGAAAGCTTGAGATCTAAGCCATTCATATTTATAGCAAGAAATAATCGGACTTTCTTGCCGGACACAAGACAACACTGGGTTTTATCGGCATTGAACGTGAGTAGATTATTCCTTCCCCATTCACGGATACCTTCTGGGTCACTGTTGATTGAGGCTGCATTTTCAGTTTAACGTCCTGACTAGACTTATTGTTCTGGGAAAACTGAGAAGAACTACAATGTAGAGTGCTGTCGGGTTAGTTGTTGAGGAAATGAGGTCATTTATGTAGAGCAGGAAAGGTGTGGGAGCTATCACTGATCCCTGGAGTACGCCCGCATTAATAATAGTTTCTTTCTAAAAGAAGCCACTAGCGACAACGTGTATACGTCTTTTGCTAAGAAAGCCGGAGATTCAATTGAAGCGCGTATTTGATAAGCCAAACGAGGAGAGCTTGGCAAGTAGACACTTGTACCAAACCTGGTCAAAGTCCTTTGGAATATCTAAAACGACTACGACTGTTTCACCGGACCTTTATAATGTGTTATTTCAAAGTTGGGTGACATATGAAAGACGATCACACCATGAACGACTCTGTGTGAACCCATACGGGTGGTCGTTTAGGAGTTTATTGGACTCGAGGAACGAAAGCAGTTTATGGTTGATGGATTTTGTCCATGATTTTCGATAGAATTAAAGTGATAGCTTTTGATCGATACTTTGAGGGATCGGTTTTGTCGCCCTTTTTGGGAATAGGTCGAACATTTGCTAACTTTCACGATGAGGGAAACTCTCCAGATGACGTGGAGATCGAAAAGAGTTTGAACAATACAGGTAATAGCTCAGGGTAGCTGAAATACGTCTGGTCCTGTCGCTTTGACTGAGTCAAGTCTATTTATAATTGATTCTAGCTGCTTGTATCGAAAGTGGATTGGTTTCATAGCGTATGGGGTAGATTTGGGCGACCGTACAATTTTACCAGAATCCTTGAGACATAAATTTGATGCAAAAGTAATCGACAAGGAGGTTGGTTTTGTCAGCAGCTACTACACCTCCGTCGCGAGACGTCATGAGAGGAAAGGAAGATATACTAAAGTTTTTACTGACGGCTTTAACTAGTGATCAAATGTATCTGAGACTAATTCTTTGCATTTACATTCTTCAAACATTTTTTTGGCCTTGGTGATGATGCTTTTGCAACTATTCCTTGCGGCAGTATAGTCGGCGTGATGTTTGATAGATTTATTTGATTTTCACTTGGTGTAGCGTTTACGCTTTTGCGACTATGCATCTGTGTAAGCCCTATTAGATCATGGTTGGAAACGGGGATGACCTACACGATTATGTTTTTTGGGAAAGTATAACCCCATACCCATCAAGATAACTTCAGTTACTGAAAGAGTAATGTGTGAAGAGGAGGACCGTTTAAAGCAATATTCATGCCAGAGGAAGGTTGCAAAAAATCTCGCAGTTCGCTCCAGTTAGCTGATTTAAAACACCACATAGTTCTGTCTGTTTTTCGAGTAACTGTGGGAGGAGTTCAGGGGAAGTTATTTCGATTAGGCAGTAGTCTGATTAACCAAGTGGGAAAAGGACTCTAGTTTTATAGACAAGTGGGTTAGTTGTAAGGAATAAGTCCAGGAGATATGGAGTATGGTTAGGGTTGTCACGGATTCTGGTGGATTCGGAAAGTCTGATATCGCATGATACAGCAAATTCTACTGCACTACGAACTGCGGGGTTAGTGGTAGATCTCCGATAATTGAAATATCGCAACTATCATAAGACTAAGGTAATCAAAAAGATCTTGGCAGTTATTATCGTTGGGAGACCTATACAAACAACAGCAGAATTTCACAAATTAGGGCCCAGAATGTTTCAAACAAATCGCATCAAATTTTACAAAGTGGACATCCTCTTACAACCTACGTTGTGCTTGGTATATACACATACACCGCCTTTAAGGTGAAAGTTATAGTGGAGGTTGTATCTGGGAAACTGCAGGTCAGGGGAATCAGTGATTTCAGGTGAGATTTCTGTTTCTGATAGAAACAGAATGTCCGGTTGCACTTGCTCTAGGTGTAGGTGAACAGCATTAAGATTCGGCCTAATACCACGTATGTTGCAGTAACGTATTCGAATGACGATGACGGAGGGCGCTTGAGTTCTACTCTCCCGCGCATCCGTATGGGGTAGAATTTTATTCCTGGCATATCTTGTTGTTCTTAGTCTTGATTTCGGCGTTGACGAATTTTTCCCCCCCCGGAATCCTTGGGACGGATTTAACGGTTTAGCCTTAAAACGCCACATTGTCTAGTGCGTGTTGGCGAGTACATAAGGAATAAAGGAGATAGTGACCGGCAACCGTAGCGAACTCAGAGAATGGGAGCACCAATGTTATGGAGCCCGTGGTAAATGTGGTGGCATTGCATCGGGTGGTATGTGCTATGCATGCCTTCTACCTATGAAGTTGTAGAATATTACAGCTGAAAAGGAAACATTAATTAGTTTACATTGCATTATGCAAGAAAAGTTTTATTTTGTACGATTGTGGAATACAGTAACTGCACTAAAAATAAAACATTAATCTAATTAAAAAAATATTGCGCATAAGTTACATAGTACCCCAATCTGTTTATCGTTAGTTTCGTGGGTGTTGACAGCATTGAGATTAAAATAATTTGTTTGTTTGGGTTTATAATTTGGGTTTGTTTAGGTTTCAACTTGCACATTATTGTCATTTTAAACTACTCAAATCTATCTTATTATGTAAGAAGAAAGATGCGTACATGGCGATGATTGCTGCAAAAAATGAGACTAAGAAGAAGCGATTGTGTGAGGTGTCCAAATTAAGCAACAACGAAGTGGAGGCAGTGGGAATAAGTAAAGAGGAAGTGATGGCTGTGTAAAGGGAGAAAATGTAGAATGATTCTGAGAGAACAAGAAACTCTTCTGAAAATGGGCCAAAAATACAATACGTGGCCCAAAACAGAACACTGAAGGAGTGATGAACAGGGAAGAATATTTCGGAAAACTACATTAGTGAGGAAAATAGAACTGAAGAGTTTAGTAAGGAAAATGTAGAAGGAATAGAGAATGAAACTGAGGAGGATATCAGGTTAAATGTGTAACGGTAGCCGGGCATGTGATGGGTGAGAGAAGGTGTCAGGGAATACTCTAATATCGAGCAAGAAGTACGACAAGGCTGTGTGATGTTACCATGGTTGTTCAATGTATGGATAGATAAATGTATTAGGTAAGCATATAATGATACAAGTGGTGCAATGGTTGGTGACGAAAACGTACGAGTTCTGGTGTATGCAGATAAGAGAATGCGGATGACATACAAACAGCTCTAATGAAGTTTGATATAGTCTGTGTGAGCATGTACTTAAGTAAGCAAAACAAAAATTGTGGTGTTCAACCCGGAAGGTGGAAAGGAGAGTCGAGTATTTACACTGCAAGATGAAATTGTGGAAGTGGACGAGTTGGTATATCTAGTTAGAATGTTCACTGCAGATTGTATAATGGATAGCGATATTGGGCAATGGGTCAATGCTGGAGGAACGTGATAGGCAGTATATGGACGATAATAAAAAACTAAAGCATGAGCGTAGCAGTGAAACGAGCAATCTATAATCGCGTGTTTGTCCCGTCAATACTGTATGGAAGTGAGGCAATGGTGTCAAAAAAAGCACGAAAGAAAAATAAATGCCGTGAAGATAAAGAATGAATGCATAATGACGGAGTGTGGCGAGGAAAAGACGATGCTGGATAGATATAAAAGTAGTACATTACGTTGGTTTGGTCACATTGAGAGAATGAACAACGCAAGTTTAACGAAGCAAATATATATGTGCGAGGTTAGAGGAAAGGCCGGGTCTGGTAGACCGCGTAAAACTAGTCTGAATGAGTTTTAAAAATAAAAGGGCATGTCAGAGACAACGTATGAACCTTGCGGAAGCTAGGGAGGTATGAGGAGATAAGAAAACACGGAGAAAAATTGTGAATGAAAAGTAAATAAGAGACAGGGATGGTTTTGCCTACCCCACAAGGGAATGACGTGAAGGTTAAGTAAGGTTAATAAAGTATAAATAATGGAATCATTTTAATAGCAATCTGACAAAGCACCTAATCTTTTAAACATAATTTACTCTAGGAACGTGGAATTTACAAACAAAATATTTTTCAGTCGATTCCTTGCACTGTTTTCCATAATCAAGTTTTCACTAGAAGCATGTCACCTTCATTAATGTTACTCATACGATGGGAGAAAATTTCTGGCATAGGACAATCTTTGTCACTTGAAGTTCTCTCTCTGAAGCTAAGCCTAGGTAATCAGGATTGTGCTCCGCATGGTCTGGAAAGTTTTCGACACAAACACTCCACCACGAGCTACAGACACCTTCTTACACGACAGTTTTTGTGTAGAGCGTTCTTCAAATCGTGCAGTTTTTTTTGTATCCACAAAGCTTTCCAATCATAACATGTTTCCATTTGTATCGACTGAAATGTCTCCACTGGCCAGTGATTTATTATGACTGTCAGGGAGCCTTTTCAGGCTTCATTAGGACAAAAAGCAATAAATACTGCTTTAAGATTTCCTGTTAATTTTGACTCAGATATCCCCTAATGTCCGCTTCAACAGCCTTGGAAACTTGTCTTTTAGTATTGTCCCCTGCTCGACTTATTCTATTCTAAAGGTTGAGACCTTCAGGAACGCTTCAGAGGTCTAAAAGTGGAAACTTGAAGGGGTTGGCATGAGTGTGTACTGTTAGGCGGAAAAACAACAAATCTTATATTATTTTGTTCACTTACAGGGAGAGTTGACTAGCTAGATTATCAACCTGTAAAATTGTTTGGAAGTTTATTGTTGTGAGGGCCTCTCTTGTGAAAATAAGGCAAGGCTATCATAAAAAACTAGTCTTCAAATAATTTAACAGCCACGTTTTGATCGATTACATCTACATCCCTTTGGACCACTGCCCATCAGCAATCGTACAAATGTTAACATAGGGAGCGCTAGTAGTGTTCCTGACGCTGATCCTGCCAACATCACAGTCGTACACGATTTTGAAGAATCGATCAAGCGTTTAGCACGTTTACTTCCCGGTCTAGTAGTTCTTGGATCTTATTGTTGTACTGTTGGATATGGATACTTACAACAGTAAGACCCAAGAACTACTAGACGTGGTCGGTACAAACAAATACCAAACGACCCCACACCATCAATCGCAAGACAGATATAACTGACGCTAGCAAAACACAAGGGAGAGTTCTCCGATTACCAGAGAACTAGACTTACCCCACACTACAGCAAACCTCCGCATCTGTACGGCCTACCAAATATTCATAAGCAAGCAATTCCTCTGAGATCAACTGTGAGCTCGTGAAATTCACCTTGTCACACATTAGTACACTACCTGCTAGGTGTCATCTCACACTTATCGGGAAAAACAGAGTTTATGGTTAAGAATACACAGCACTTCGTGGAAACCATCAGAAACTTCCAACCAAACCACGAAGAAATACCGGAAAGTTTCGACATTGTGAGTCTATTTGCAAATGTGCCTACCGATAAAGCACTAACTATCATAAACGACAAGCTGGAAAATGATATAGCGTTACATAAACGCACGCAACTCTCGGTAAACACAATAATGGAACTTCTGATAATATGCATTAGAACTACATATTTCGAGGTAGAAGACAAATTCTACCATCAAGAGTTTGGGATGGCGATGGGTTCCCCACTATCGAGCCAAGCGATATCCGAATTCACAAAGAAACCAACGATGTGGCTTACACACGTGGACGATACTTTCGTAGTTTGGGAACACGCAAGCATTAGTTAGATGAATTCCTAGATCATCTAAATAGCCGCGCACCTTTCACAAAATTCACAATGGAATTGGACTCGGAACAAAAACTGCCATTCCTGGATGTACTTGTACACAGGAATGACAACACTGTATACAGGAAACCTACCCACACGGGGAGGTACCTAAACTACGACTCCAATCACCACAAAAACATGAAGTTAGGCGTGGCAAAATGCGTGTACGATAGAGCAAAAGCAATATGCTCAAAACAAAAGGACCTGAACAAAAAAAAAGAAAATATGGCTAGAACACTCAAAGAAAATGGCTACCCCGATCTAACACCTAACCTAAACAGGGAAAGGGTAACCGAAAAAGAGAACCTAAATATACAGCGATAATACCATATACACAAGGTACCTCAGAAAAAATAGGCAGAAAATACAAGATACGCACTGCCTTCAAATCGACCAGAACGCTCAGGGGAATACTAACCAATACCAGACCATACAATGAAGATCAGAATTCCAAGAATTGTGTATACAACCTACGAATGCGGCAGAGTATACATAGGAGAGAGCAGTAGTCCACCCAAAGTGAGAACTCAGGAACATAAGAGCAAGGTCCCCAAGGGCGAAACAGAAAAATAAAGAATGGCTGAACAGGTCTGGAACGAAGACCACCGATTCCAATACGGATAGTGGCAAAGGACGAGAACACAACTCGTGGAAAACCCAAAGAAGCCACATACATCGCACTAGCAGAAAATCCAATAAGCCAAGCTAGTGTGGAAATGAAACCCATATGGATTCCAATAATGCACGAAGAGCTTAAGCGCAATACACCTGCGCAACGAGTTACGGCAATAAATTTCTGCGCAACCACGAAGTTCTAAAAAATATATATTGGAATACTCAGTGGCTCAGCGGTAAAAGTGTCAGACTAGTAAGTGAAAGGTACCAAGTTCGAATCTGAGAGTAGACAATTGCTTGGGAAAGAAATTATATGTAACATATGAATTCGACTTAAGTGCGAAAACAGTCCTTCTCAGGACTAAGCCTGATGACGAAAGCAGAGTCCGTTTCCGAAACATCGCGCTCAAAAAGTAAAAACTGTGGAAATAAGCCGATCAACTCAACTAACTGTTATTCAAGTTTGCAAAATACTGCTTTTGATATTATTACGTAACCTAACTGACAGTTCCTTATTGCATTCTAAAAATGACGTACACCCGTCAACCCCAGGAAGAGGCTTGAAAGATGTGGAGTTCACTCCATTCTACCAAGATAACCTTTACAAGATTACGAATGCCTAAGTGTGAAAATGGGAAACCCTATTCAGCAGCTTTCACTAAACCATGAACGAGATTTTTCTCTTCATCGGCACTAAGCCCACTTACCCTTTCTATCCCTTCTAACCCTTTCAATTTTTTTTGTAAGGTGGGTTTTGATATTCCATACTTTTTGGACGCATTTCTTATCCTCATAATATCCTCTTAGAAGCTTCTTTAAAGCTTTTTTTAGTGAATCGGAAGAATAATCAGCATATGGTCAATTTCTAAGTTTTCTGTTGCATCTGCGACCTATTTTCTGGTTTGAAATGAAAGTATTGGACTACCACTTTAGTCAACCTACAACACCTAACTCTCGTGCAAAAGAATGCCATAGGGTGGATAAAAACTGATAAACAAATATATTACCTAATAGAAATACCTAATTTTGGATATTTCCCAAGTAGCCCCAAAATTTCAATTTATAAGAAAAACTCTTTTTCTAAAACAGCTAACTGACCTTCACCAAGCCTTTGTATGCTACTTTTTACTATAGGTTATGAACTAATAACAACTATTCATGTTTAATGCATACTGATAAGCTACAGCTTTTATATAATAAAGTAGTAAATGTAATTATAATTTTGCAAAGTCTAAACAATACAGAAAAACACTGTGAATTGGCTATAATCCAGTTATGCAAGTTACTATATTATGTGTCAAGATCTCCAGCAAAAATCACCTGTAAAATGTGTGATGTAACGCTCAGTCAATCTTACAAAGCAAGAGACCTAAGCAACAGTACTGTCCCAAGAAATCCCGTTGTGTGGTAAATTATTCCAGATGAACGTTTAAACTTTCATGTCAGATACAAATTAACAGACATCCACGTACGGAAGGACGCACGTAAGCAGGTTTGTGCTTATCCACGCACCTACACATGTACCTATACGCACACGCACATTCGTACACATAAGCACACTCGCTCGCACCCACCTACAACCGCGCGTCAGCACCCACTAACGCATGCACGCATACACGCCGCACAGACTTATTCACGCACACACCAACATACACACGCACACACCCACCCACACACGCACACACACATACATACACACACAAACACACAGATACGCATACGCTCACGCACACTCACACGCAGACGCATTTGCACATACACACCTACACACACACACACACACACACACACATACACACACACATACATACACACACCCACACACAAACACACACACATTCAACACACATACACACACACACACACACACACACATACATACACACACACACATTCACACACACACACATACATACACACATATATACAACCACGCACATGCACACCATGCACACAAACTCACACGCACAGCATATACACATACCCACACACACGCGCAAACACACTCACACCTACACGCACATATACATACTCCCACGCACGTACGCAGGCACTAATGCCCGTATCCACGAACGCATGCACGCACACACAACCCACACACACACACATACATACACACACAACACACAGATACGCATACGCTCACGCACACTCACACGCAGACGCATTTGCACATACACACCTACACACACACACACACACACACACACTAACACACACACACACACACACACACACACACACACACAAACACACACACACACACACACACACACACACACACACACACACACACACACATACACACATACACACACATACACACACACACACACACACACACATACACACACACACACAACACACACACACATACATACACACATATATACAACCACGCACATGCACACCCATGCACACGCAAACTCACACGCACACGCATATACACATACCCACACGCACACGCGCAAACACACTCACACCTACACGCACATATACATACTCCCACGCACGTACGCAGGCACTAATGCCCGCATCCACGAACGCATGCACGCACACACAAACCCACGGACGCATTCACGCACCCACCAACACACATACACACACATACACACACATACACACACACACACACACACACACACACACACACACACACACACACACACACACACACACACACACACACACACACACACACTCACACGACATCGTGGCGGATCTTGGTAAAACTTGTCCAAACGTTTTAAAATGAGTTAATAAGTCGATTTAGCAATAGTAAAAAAGTTCATTGCATAACCTTCGATACCTACATATGTATATGTACCAAAAATTACTCAGATAACAGCACATACAGCACGGCAAACTCGCAAGAACTGTTTTCCGGTCGCTTGACGTCATCATCGGTGATTATTTCCTGAAAGAACATCTAAAGAAAAAAGTTTACGAGAGACGTCCCGATACTATTCAAACACACAAAATTCGTATTGAGGAAGAAATAAATAATATTTGAGCATATATACCCTATTCCGCCCGGTGCAATACCACCACATTTACCATGGGCTCTTTAATATTGATGCTCCAATTTTCTGAGCTCGGTAAGGGCTGCCGGTCACTTTCTACTTCATTCCTTATGTACTCGCCAACACGCACTTGCCGAGCGTGGCGTTTTAACGGCTAAACTCTTAAAATGGCAAGTTCTAAAACTGACGCTATACCCCACGTGAGTAGGGCGAGACACTCACACTCTCACATCGGTTCGTCGATCCGTCCGAACGATTGGGGAGGGGGGACAAAAATTCGTCAATGCCAAAACCAAGACGAAGAAGAGCAAGATCTGCCAGGAATAAAATTTTGCTCCATTCGGATGCCCGGGAGGGCAGGACTCAAGCGACCTCGGACATCGAAAGTACCAACATCCGGATTCATTACTGCAACAGGTCGAATATTAATGCTGTTCACCAACACCTTGAACAAGTGCAACCGGACATTCTGTTTCTATCAGAAGCGCAAGCCTCCCTTGGAAACGCTGATTCGCTAGACCTGTAATTTCCTATATACAACCTCCGCACTAACTTTCGCCTTAAAGGCGGAGTATGTGCATATACCGACAACAACGTAGGTTGTCAGAGGATGTCCACTTTGGAAAACAACAAATTTGACTCGATTTGGTTCAAATATTCTGGTCCCCAATTTGTGAAATTCTACTCTTGTTTGTATAGGTCTCCCAATGATAACAACTTACAAGATCTTTTTGATTACCTTAGTCTGAAAATAGACTACCTCTTATCACAGTTTCCATCTTGCGATATTTTAATTTTGGGAGATTTCAATACTCACAACACCAATTGGCTTCATTTTTCATCTACTACTAATCCCCTAACTGTACTCCACATTTGTTGAACCTATTCCTTACAACTAACCCACTTATTTATAAAAAAGAGTCCTTTCCCCACTTGGTCAATCAGAGCACTGCCTTATCGCAATAACTTCCTCTGTACCCAATCCCACAGTTACTCAAAAAACAGATAGAACTATGTGGTATTTTAAACCAGCTAACTAGAGCGAACTGCG
This sequence comes from Vesta saturnalis, assembly GCA_036346205.1. Taxonomy (NCBI): domain Eukaryota; kingdom Metazoa; phylum Arthropoda; class Insecta; order Coleoptera; family Lampyridae; genus Vesta; species Vesta saturnalis. The sequence continues at coordinate 40,002 of JARFJB010001836.1, forward strand.
AGATTTTTTGCAATGTTGCCTTGGCGTGAGTATTGCTGTTAAACCAATCCACTTTCGTTACAAGCTCGTGGAATCAATTATCAACAAACTTGACTCAAACGAGGCGACTGACCTTGACGGTATTCCAGCTATCGTCCTTAAAAAACGCTACCCCGAGCTAGTACCTGTATTGTCCAAAACTTTTTCGATCTCCATCTCATCTGGAGAGTTTCCCTCATCGTGGAAGTTGGCAAATGTCCAACCTATTCCTAAAACGGGCGACAAAACCGATCCCTCAGACAATCGACCAATAGCTACCACTTCCATTCTGTCGAAAATCATGGAGAAAGCCATCGACCACCAACTACTTTCGTTCCTCGAGTCCAATCAACTTTTAAACGACCACCAGTATGGGTTCAGACAGAGTCGTTTAACGGGCGATCTTATTTCATGTCACCCAACTTTGGAATAACACATTAGAGAGGTCCGGTGAAACAGTCGTAGTAGCTTTAGATACTTCAAGAGCTTTTGACCAGGTTTGGCACAAGTGCCTACTTGCCAAGCTCACTTCGTTTGGCTTATCTGATACGCTCATCAATTGGATATCCAGCTTTCCTGGCAAAAGACGTGTACGCGTTGTCGTCGACGGCTTTTTTTCGAAAGAAACTACTATTAACGCGGGAGTACCCCAAAGATCAGTGATAACTCCCACATTTTTCCTGCTGTACATAAATGACCTCATTTCCTCAACAATTAACCCGATCCATTGCCTTGCAGATGACGACACTTTAGATTGTAGTGCTTCTCAGTTTTCCCACAACAATAAGTCTACTCAGGACGTTAAGGTGAAAATGGCAGCCTCAATCAACAGTGACTTGGGATATGTCCTTAAATGGGGAAGGAATAATCTGCTCACGACCAACGCCGACAGAACGCAGTATTGCATGGTGTACGCCAAGAAAGACCGATCTTTTCCTGATGTAAATGTGAATGGCTTAGAACTCAACTTTTCACTTAAGCTTTCAAACTTTATTTCTATGTTAGGGATGTCCGTATCATCGAACCTTTTATCGGTTGACCACAATTTGTCAGCCAGCAAAACAGCTGCCCGTAAACTGGGCTTTCTATACAGATCTAAACAGTACTTCACATCGCAACAACTCCTTTTACTTATTATAAGTTTTTGTTATGAACGAATAAGTTCAAAGGTAAATATGTAATTAAAAATTATTATTAATTTTGTTAAATTCATAAATAAAAAGTTTACCTCGAGTAGGATTTGAACCTACGACCTGTATTTTTAGTACAGCTAACTAACTGCGCCATCAAGGTTCAAGCCCCAATCGATGTAAATTTTGTCTTTATGTATGTAGAACTGATGTAAATTCTAAACATAAACATCAGTTCTACATACATAAAGACAAAATTTACATCGATTGGGGTTTGAACCTTGATGGCCAGTTGGTTACTACACAAAGTACAGGTCGTAGGTTCAAATCCTACTCGAGGTAAACTTTTTATTTATGTATTTAATAAAATTAATAATAAGTTTTTACTCCTTTTACAGTATAAGGCTCAAATTCGACCTCAACTGGAATACAATTCCCACCTCTGGGGCCACAGCTCTACAATATACCCTTGATATGGTAAACTGCATCCAAAGAAGAGCTATGAAGAAAATCGTTTTTTGTAAATAACTCGAAAACTATTAACCCATCTAATGGTCTTTACACTTTTTGAATATGTTAAGTAGTTCCGGAGATATTTAGGAAAAACCTGTTTTTCAAAGTGACGGTTTTTTGCTAAGATATTGTAAACCGTTTGTTGTACAGAAAAATTATAGGGATAAAACATACTCACAATTATATTACTAATTACATATTAAAAGTAAAAAAACATAAAAAAATAAACATTTGCAAAAGGGGTATTTATCCACGAATTTTACCCCTTCCCTCATACCACATCGACCCCAAAAACAATCAGTCGCTTTGGGTACTTGACATCTATATGTGTGCAAAATTTCCAGTTGACATGTTAAGTACTTCGAAAGTTATGGAGTACACACACACAGACACACAGACACACAGACACACAAACACACAGACACACAGACACACAGACACATAGACACACAGACACACATACACACAGACACACAGACACACAGACACACAGACACACAGACACACAGACACACAGACACACAGACTCACAGACACACAGACACACAGACACACAGACACACAGACATACAGACACACAGACACATAAACACACGACACAACGACACACAGATTCACAGACACACAGATACACAGACACACAGACACACAGACACACAGACACACAGACACACAGACACACAGACACACAGAGACACAGACACACAGACACACAGACACACAGAACACAGACAACACAGACACACAGACACACAGTCACACAGACACACAGACACACAGACACACAGACACACAGACACACAGACACACAGACACACAGACACACAGACACACAGAC
>JARFJB010001836.1:55000-92500 GCA_036346205.1 Vesta saturnalis
GACACACAGACACACAGACATACAGACACACAGACACACAGACACACAGACACACAGACACACAGACACACAGAGGCACAGACACACAGACACATAGACACACAAGCACACAGACAAGATTTTTTTTGCTCAAATTTTGTTTTTAGACGTTTTCGAACATTTTAAAGTGATTGTACAAGTAAAATTTTTTTTGGCGATACAGTATTTCACATCCGTTGGATGTGGAAGCAAATCTACTTCCTTTGAAAACAATTAACGTTAATATTCAATATATTAATCGTGCATAAAATTTTGTACGCATTGCGGGTATAACTGGTTTTGATAGTCCTAACAAAAACTCATTATGCCCTTAATACATAAATAACTATTTTATCGGTATTGCATATTTTTGAAATAGGTGATACCAGTAGACTAACTCAGTATTTGCTAAATGGTTTATTAAATAATGAATTCAGTGGCGTAACTGCAAAATTTTGTAAATGGCCCCTGTCTTTATAGCAAAGATAATAGTAAAAAAGGCAATTCTTAAAAAAAATATGGGGCCCTGCAAGAAAACAATTCCTTGCAATTTAATACGACGAAAAAAATTTACTAAATTTTTTCAAAATTCGATCGAGGGCCCTCAGGATCAATAGGTCCTTTTGCGACTCCGTAGTTACGCCACTGATAATGATTTTAACTACTTTACTAGAAATTTAAAACAAATCAATACTTGGTAGGTCAAGTAACATGTAGTTCAATGATTATTTAGTAGTTCGAACTCTAACAAAACTGATCACTTGAACTAAAACATATTAATGGTTTTCTAATGCTAATGCTGTGCTAATCTTGTTATTGAATATTTTACTAATTTTGGTTATTTTAGGGGAAAATTATAATACATTACGTAAATATTCAGTATGTTTGAGAATAATACAGTTAAAATTGAAGCAGAAGGAGAAACAGAAGATCAAAAATTATTTATTCTCTTAGAAAGAAAACTACATAAAAGAAGACATTATGAACCTAGGGACGCAAAATTAGAGTATACTTATATGTCCACTGATTTAGAATTCAACAATGAGCTATATAACTAATAATTATGAACACAAATCCCATCCTCAAAACATGATAAATCAGACTGAGCGTACACAGTATTTTCGAATTTCGAGTACATTATAATATATAAGAAATCATGGTAATGGTACAATCAACGTGACTAGGTTGCGAAGCATAAGCAAAATTTATTGTGGCATATTATAATAGACATGATTCTAATGCAGAATGTAAATGTGATGTGTGATTACACAGCTAGATCTAGAACATATTTAAAAAAACGTGGAGTAAAACACTTCCAACATCTCTATAGATCTGGGCAGTGCACTTACACAATGAAGTGGAAAGGGTTTAAGAACTCATTGCTTAATTCGATAAATGAGCATTCATTGTGATTATGTAACGAAATGTAAGCTCAACATAAAACGGCATTTGTGTAGGTATCATAAAAACATTGAATATAAATGTGATCAATGTAATTATACAACTAAATCTAAGAAATTTGGGTCACACATACATGCAAAGTATAGATGTGATTACTTAACGATATAAAAAATGGATTAAAACTATACAATTTAACGAAGTATTCAAATAATGCATATAAGCTTGACCAATGTTATTATGCAGCAAAATATAAACATAGTTTAAAATACATAAGCATTATAATATTGAATATAAGTGTGACCAATGTGATTATGTATCAATGTATAAAAATATTCTAATACAACATTATTTAAAACGGCATTCAAATTGTGAATATAAGTGAGAGTATGGCAAGCGTATAACATGTATGGTTTATTTAAATAAACATTGCCAGACGCATAGTTCCAGTATTGACTATAAATGTGATTATGAACTTCTCAGATACAGAATGTATGTGTTGTTAATGTGGTTTTATAACAAAATAAAAAAAGAAACTATAAAGCAGCAGTTGATTAAACATAATTCAAGTAGGAATTTAGATGTGTAAGAAATATATAATGCAATATTGTTCGAACAGTAGGATCCAGTAGGTACCAATCGCTGGAAGAGTTGTATATTTACAAACTTCATTTTTATTTTGTTGAAGTTTCATAGGTTATGTTTTTGCAACTTGTAGAGTTCCTTTAAAGACTAAAGAACAATTGTGCAGAAACCAATTTTGTACCTAATGTCAATACAGTATTCAACTAAAAAACGTTTACATCAAGCTCCACATACAGCTGATGTTTTTAATTAGAATTTATTTCACATGATCGTCAAATTCCGACACTCGCCTCACTGTTCTTTAGTGATTGAATGAAGTCTACTTAGTATAGTTAAGCTTAATTTAATGCAGATATTTAAGATGGTAAGTCGAAATATGTGGTGACTTTTGTTTGGCTTAGGCGAACATTCTAAACCAATTTACTTGTTTACACGCTTTCTAAAACCAGTTTTCTAACATCAAGTAAAATGATGAAGTGGTATAGCATTATGGAGCCAGATTTATAAAATGTGGCATAGCGTTTACACCACATTTAACATTGGTTGTAATAATGTTAGTGGTTATTAGCCCTAATACATCCACATTTGGATTATTGTAGTGGAGTATATTCTAAAACTTTAACATCGAGTTCGAGATATAAACTACAAAAAGTGCAAAATGGTTTTATTCGTTTTGTTGCACTAGTCCCGTTTAGAAATCACATTACACCATACCTTAAAAACTATAATCACTTCAATGCAAGCCAGAGAATGATATATCTTTGCATTGTTCTTGTATAAATTACATAAAAATAAACAACCCAAATATTTGTGCAACTGTATTAGGATGAGATCGGATACACATTCTATAAAACTTAGATATAATACATTTACAATACCATGTCATAATTCAAAAAAATTTGAAGGTAGTTTTAGTTATTATATAGTGTCGCTACTTAATGAGCTGTTGCCTTATCTAAATCAGTCTCTCACTACTTTTAAAGACTTAGTATTTAAAAAAATTGTACATGATACAGTTTACTAGTTACGTCTTTGTTGCACAAATAAGTAATTGCTATTATCATGTATGTATTTCTTATTATTTATTACTTTGTGCTCCGCAATACCATGCCTTGTATTATACGTTCATCGAAATTTTCTTTATTTTATTTAGTGTTTAGTAGTCTGAATGTATATCAAATGTATAGGGCAAGGACGTTTATGTATTGTTCATATCATAATTGAATGATTTGTGTTTGCATAATATGAAAATACTAAATGTTTTTGTTACTGTGCAAGACAGTATACACTATTTAATGTAATTGGGAAGGGTGGAAGATCACCTAACCCTCAACCTGTTGTAATGTGCTTTATTTATTTGTATTACAATAAACATTATTATTATTAAAAGTTGGTGGGTGTCCATAATTGTGATTATGTTATGACTGAACAGTATTTGAAAACCACATCATATTTATATTAGAATAAGTATCAATGTTATAAAATTGTAACAAATGTATTTCAGTGTTGTTCATTATTTACATATTGAATGTGCATTTAGATAATTCTATGTTTTTAATTGTTTATTGAGGTATTTGTACAATCTATTTTGGTAGTCTCATGTTAATAACCTAGAATGATTGTAAATGTTTTGAAAGAGTGTGTTTATATGCTCACAATCAAGTGTTCCTTTACCTTCTTCAATCTTTTCCCCAATCTGCTTTTCATTCATTACCTTCACTTCATATACTGGTTTAATAATTTGTATATTATTATTTATCTTTCTAAATGTTGAAACATATTTTTTCCCTAAATCTCCAAATCTGTAATCCATTTTGTATTCATGTGCATAATAATGCTTTTTCTATTGTATATCCACATTGCATTTAATTTGTATATTTGCTTCTGTAAACGTTCTGATACTTTATCGTTTATGTAGGGGTATTATAACAGCACCTTCCTAGTGCTTAGAAATTTCATACAAATATACATTTGCATAATCATTCAAATAATCATGCATTTTTTAGTGTTCCACTTTAGATTGCTCACTGTGTTTAATATTTACTTTCGTAACTTGCATTCTTGTACCTTCTGCACCTATTTTATTAAGCTTAATGCTGCTTTTATTATTTTTACTTATACATATACTATCATATTTCTTGAAGTTCTCTAACAATTTATCTTTTCTATTAATTGCATATTCTAGCCTTACACTTTGCTCTTGCCTAGCTTTTAAAATAGTTTATTTATTGATCTGTTAGTATTTTTATTACTTTTGCTCTTGGTTGCGCTGTATTTGCAACTTTTGTTGTAATTTTTCTTTCACGTTATAATTCATTTTTGTATTTTTGCTTCTCCACTATACACTCATTATACTGCAGTTTGTTCTACATCTAATTAAGTATTTCCGCTACACATATATCCTTACATACTTTTCGGGTAAGTTAAGTTAACTTAACCTTCACGCCATTCCCTTGCGGGGTAGGCAAAACAAGTGAAAACTTGATTATGGAAAACTGCAAGGAATCGACTGAAAAATATTTTGTTTGTAAATTCCACATTCCAAAACTGTCGTGTAAGAAGGTGTAGCTCGTGGAGGAGTGTTTGTGTCGTGAATTTTCCAAACCTGGTTACCTAGGCTTAGCTTCAGAGAGAGAAGGTTTAAATGAATCATCCTCAACTTCAAGTGACAAAGATTGTCCTATGCCAGAAATTTTCTCCCATCGTATGAGTAACATCAATGAAGATGACTTACTTCTAGTGAAAACTTGTTCTTATTTATTTTTCATTCACAATCTTTCTCCATGCTTTCCTATCTCCACATACCTTCCTAGCTTCCGCAAGATTCATACATTGTCTCTGACATGCCCTTTTATTTTTAAAACATCTTTCTTTCCTTTATAATACATTCAGTCAAGTTTTACGCGGCCTACTAGGCCCAGCCTTTCCTCTAACCTTACCCACATATATTTGTAACGTTAATTTTGCGTTGTTTATTCTCTCCAAGCCAACGTAATGCACTATTTTTATATCTATCCATCATCGTCTTTTCCTCGCCACACTCCGTCATTATGCATTCATTCTTTATCTTGTCCCTTCTCGTTTCATCACATGCGCTTCTCAGGAATCTCATACCCATTTATTTATTTTTGTTTTTATCCTTTTTGTGACATCCATGTTTCACTTCCATACAGTACTGACTGGACAAACACGCCATTATAGACTGCTCGTTTCACAGCTAGGCTCATGCTTTCGTTTCTCATTATCGCCCGCATACTTCCAATCACTTTCCTTCCAGCATTGACCGTTCGTCCATTCTACCATCTGCAGTAAACATTCTACCCAGATATCCCAGCTCGTCCACTTTCTCCACAATTTCATCTTGCTGAGTAAATACTCTACTCTCTTTTCCACCTTCGATTGAACACCACAATCTTAGTTTTGTTCACGTTTACCTTCAGGTCCATATCTCTCACAGACCGCATCAAACTTCTTCAGAGCGGTTTTTAGCTCATCCGCACTGTCGCTTAATAAGACTGTGCCATCTACATATACCAGAAGTACATTTACGTCACCAACCATTACACCATTTGTATCGGTACATGCGTGTCTAACACATTTATCCATGTATACATTGAACAACCACGGTGGCATCACACAGCGTTGTCGCACTCCGTGTTGAATATTAAAACATTCAATCACACTTCCGCACACCATAGCACATTCTCGGCTACCGATATATACTGCCCTCTATTTACGCCATATTCATTTAATATTTTCCAAAGCTTCTCCTTATTCACTCTTTCGTATGCTTTCTCCAGATGTACGAACGCACAGTACAGCTTCCTTTTTACAGATAAACACATTTCCATCACCAGCTGGAGAGCAACCATCTGATTAACACATCCTCTCCCTCGCATGAAGCCACCCTGCGCATCCTAAATCTTAGTTTGTGTAGTTTCTCGTTCTCTATCAATCAGTATCCTTCCAAATACTTTACCAGGCACGCTGAGCAAACTCATTCCTCTGTAGTTCTTACAATCACTATTGTTCCTCTTACCCTTATACAGTGGTACAATGATCGCGCCCTTCCAATCCCTCGGCACTTTTCCACACATAAGGCATACATTGAATAATTCACACAATGTTCGTATAAGCTTTGCACTCCCATACTTTAGCATTTCACCAGTGATTTCATCCACGACTGCTCCCGTTTTTCAACCTTTCTACCGCTTTCTCTCTCATTTATCTCAATATCCTTCTCAGTTTCATTCACCACACCTTTGTACATTCTCGTTATTTAACACTCTTAACAGTCTTACTTTCCCCACTACTGTACAGCTTTCCGAAGTATTTTTGGCTGCATTTCCTCACTTCACAATCGTCCCAAACTATTTCGTTGCTCATATTCATCATTCCTGCAGCGTTCTGTTTTGGGCCACGTTTTGTATTTTTGACCCATTTCCAGAAGAGTTTTGTGTTTTTCCCTCAAAATTATTCTGCATTTTCTCTCCTTCCACAGCCATCACTTCCTCTTTACTTATTCTCGCTGCCTCCTTCGCTTCCTTGTTTCTTCATATGTACACCTCACACAATCGCTTTTTCTCAGTTTCATTTTTTGAAGAAACATGTGCGTATCATTTTTCTTACACAATGCCTTTTTTACCGGCTCATTCTACCAAGTACTTTTTTCTGTCTACCTATAGTCGCTCTTTCACATATCCACACGGCACAGTTGACAACACAGTTTTTCAAACTTATCCATGCACTTTCAACGTCAGTGTCTTTTATTTGTTTATTCCACACTGTTTCATTCACATTCAACTCTTTACTGACAGTATCTGCGTATTTCATTCTCGCATCATTATCCACTAGTTTGCCTACCCTAATTCTGGGCGTTCGCACTACGTTTGCTTTCCTTCTCCAGACCCATTTTGCCCTAAACACACTCTCGATATAACCAAAAAGTGGTCCGAGTCAAAGTCCGATCCGCGCATTACTTTTGTGTCTTTCACCAGGCTTCTAAGCCGTTCATCATACACTCTCAGTGTCTATCATACTTTTAGATTCACCTCTTTGCCATGTATACATATGCACATTTTTACGTTTAAACCACGGATTGGATACAAACAGGCTTCTCTCCACACAGATCTTCACCAGGCGTTCGCCATTCTCATTGACTCTTTGGTCTCTAAACTTTCCTAGAACGCGTTCAGTATGTTATCTCCGTACACCCACCCATCCGTACATATCCCCCACTATCACCACTCTTTGGTTTGGCTTACACACTTTCAACACGTTATTTACTTCATTCCAGAAGTTCTCACACTCCTGGTCTCTTTCTCCATTCACCGGTGCATAGCATGCAATAAGAAAAGTTCTTCGAAACTCCACTTCTAACCCATTACCCGGGGATATACCGATTCGTACTGTGTAACATACCTTTTCGCTCTTTCACTTACGATCACCCCAACTCTTTTGCGCCATGCACTTCAGTCTCAACTCCTGACCGTAGTGCTAGGCTGCCATTTTTCATCTCCATAACATCCTTTTCTTTGCGCTTTGTCTCCGATACACACAGAATATCAAGGTGCCTTTCGTACATTACGTTCGCAATTTCAAATTCTTTACCATGCATACCTCTAGAATTCCACGTACCAATTCGCCATTCATTCCTTGCACAGTCGTCAGCAACAGGGACTGTCTGTTTCGACCTTGACCGCCCCTTGTAGCCAGGTAGATCCGAGGCAATTGTATTGCTCTCTTGAGTAACACCATAGCGAGCAGACCGGTTACTGACCAAATCGTGCCCCGGACGATGTAGCATTCCCTACTAACAATATCGTCCTACTGCCAGACCGTTATTTGTCTACTGCCTCGACACGTGAGGAAGTCAGAAGTAGAAATATAGACAGAAAGACATAACTAATATAGCGTATACTTACTGTATGAGTATCTAAATGCACATATATATTTTTTACTTACGTACCCTTCACTCACATCACGTTTCAACCAGATTCCTCCCTACGGGATATCTGGCTACGTGCCACTCACAGGACTTGTTGTTATTTGTTTGCGACCAAATCTTCAATTATTTTTAATTTAGATTTCCGAGTTATAGTTATTTCTTTGTTGTTTAATATTTATTTATCAAATCTGTTTTATTATTGTCGCGAACCGTGACAACTTAAACGTTTCCATCCTCTAAGTTTCTTTTTATTCAATTGAAGGGTAACAATAAATAACGATAATGGCACTATTAGCTCTCTCGACAGTAATTGTTTAGTTTTAGGATTAATTAATTACAATTAAGATGAAACATAGTGACGAAGGTAAAAGTTAGCTTAAATTTTGAATTTGCAGTCAAGGAAAAATATAGTATAAGACAATATGCAACACAATGTTATAATTAAACTTAAAATCACACATAGTACCAAAAATAAAAGTTGTATCAACCTTCATAGCAATCCTAAATATTATTTACTCGCCTTTTTATTTGTTTAAAGAGGCATTTTACACGTTACAAACTTCTAGTGTTTAGATTATTGTTATTTGTTATTAGTAATATTCAAACCGTTAAAAATCTGCTCAGTAACGTGCTACTTGTATTTAGAATTAGATAACGCGACTTGCTGTTATTTATTCTCGAAAAGAAAATTATTTAATTACTTTTATTTAGAATATCGATTACAAATTAGAGCCAGTTATTTGTTTATTTTATCTATTTATTTGCTTTTTTTATATTTTGGATTACGGATTCGATCTTATTTATATTTATCATTTAAGCTAATAAAACCGTTCCTATGACAATGCTTACGTTTGAATTTGTTATAGAAAGGCTTTCATTAGAAGGATGAATCACATCTCGTATTTTTTCCTAAAGTTACAGATATGTATTTATGATTTATGAGGCGGGCTACAATTCGTTATTTTATTAGTTCTCTATGATTCATTGTTATTGAAAAAATGTTTACCTGTTTGAGTTCAATCCTTAGACAGAAGGGTGGCATTGATGCCCTTTTGAGGATTCACGTTAGATTTGGCGCTTTCTAAGCTTTTGTCCGTTAATTTTCTAGGTTCCGTGGGTTTAAGTTCTTATGTAATGAACAGTCAAATTCGTCTTATTAAACGAAATTTGAAGTCGATTAATATTGTATACAGCTCCCTTTGTTGAATTCTGAACCTAATTCGGCAATTTTGTTACGGGCGAAATGTGTAATATAGCAAACAAAGTGCTTGGTAGCTCAGACCACCCATACTACTAGAACGCAAGTTGTAATTCAACAAAACTTTACAATAGGTGCCTGTGCTGTCGCTTTGGCGTCATCTGTCTTACAACACAAGCCCGCACAAAAGGTGCATGGTTCCGACATAGCGTAGCGGAAGCGAGCCGTGATCTTTAGCAACAAACTCATATTTACCACTAGGAACCGAGCTGGTAGCGTAGTGGTGACACGACCTCCTTTGCATTCGGGAGGTAATGGGTTCGATTCCCGTTACCGTCTACCTTGTGTGAGGTTTTTTCAGGGGGTTTTCCTCATACACATGTAGCGGCATGGTCACTGCGTATATGTACACCATGTGCACCTACTTAGGCGAATGCTGGGATAGTATTTTCCCCCTCAGAATCCTAACTCCGTTCTTTCCGATTCTATCCTGACCACACCCATCCTTAATCCCACCATGCATATATACGTAATTTATGTATGCTGGGAATTCATGAATGTGGCTGAAGGAGCGCCGAAAGCTCGAGCAGCCCGCCCACTTGGGTAGGTAATGAAATACGTGGCCTTTTCCTTTTCTTTACCAATACGATGCTAGTTGTTGCTTAACAAAACTTCACAATCGCTGTCTGTATTGTCAGTTTGGCACCACTTGCTTTAAAACCTCAGCCCTCAAAAATAAAGTGGATGGATCCTATGTGGCTCAGAGGAAGTGAGCCGTGGTCTTTACTTACTAACTCATAAGTACTACTAGGACTCTAGTTGTTGTTCAACCCAATTTTACAATCAGTATCTGTAATATCACTTTCACGACACCTGCTTTAAAACATCAGCCAGCACAAAAGTGCATGGTTCCGATGTAGCGCAGAGGAAGTAAGCCATGGTCTTTACCTACAAAATATTATTAGGGCGCTAGTTGTTGCCCAACAAAACTTTACAATCGTTGATTGGAATGCACCTTGGTGCCACTTGCTTAGAAACATTAGCCCGCAAAAAAAGTGTGTGGATTCCACGTGGCTCAGAGTGATTTGTGTTCCTTACCTACCAACTAATACTACTAGCGCACTAGTTGGTGCTCAACAAAACTTTGCAATCGCTGCCTGTCATGTCACATTGGAGCCACTCGTTTTGAAACACTAGCCCGCATGTATCCCACGTAGCTCAGAGGAAGTTAGACGTGGTCCTTACCTACCAACTCATACTACTAAGGCGCTAGCTGTTGCTCAATAAAATTTTACAATCGGTGCATGTAATTTAAATTTTGCGCTTTCTGCTTTGAAAAATCAGCCCGTGTAAGAGAACGTGGATCCCACATAGCTTAGAGAAAGTGAGCCGTGGTCCTTACATAACAACTCATACTACTAGTACGCTAGTTGTTAATTTACAAAACTGTACAATCGGCGTCTGTAGCGCCACCTGCTTTAAAAAAACCCGCACAAAAAGCGCATTATTCCGACGTAGCTCAGATGAAGTAAACCGTGGTTCTCAACTACCACTGATATGTAGGACGCTAGTTGTTACTCAACATAATTTTACAACAGTTGCATGTAATGTCACTTTGGCGCCACCTGCATTTATCCTCAGCCCGCACAAGTAAAGTACGTAGCTCAGAGAAAGTAAACCGTGGTCTTTACTTACTAACTCATACTACTAGAATACTAGTTATTGTTCAAGAAAACTCTACAAACAGTGCCTGTAATGTTACTTTGGCGCCACCTGCTTTAAAACATCAGCCCATATAAAGGTGTCCTTACTAACTTAAAAATTAACAAGTTAAGTCAATATCAATTGAATGTTTTAATAATTAAAATTATTGCCTTTAGGACTACATATACCTACTGTTTATTATGTGCTTGCATGTGGCTCTTATATTTTAAAGGGCTGTATTTTCGTACATTAATTAACCGCTTAATGTCACCCTTCTAATTAGTTATTGCTACATGGGGATGCAAGGAATTGTTTAATTTTATTTAATAGCTACATTGCCCACTTAATTGCTATGAGCAAGTAAACATAATCGCTTCTTTTACTTACAGACACTGTAGGAAGTAGTAATAGTTGTTATAGGTAACATTATTGCTGCATAACCTGTGTTTTGTTCAATTCTATGTTTTAGTACACAAGACCAGAACCAAAGGTGAGCTTGTCTAAATTTAATTGTTAAGGCGCCTACTGGCAAAATTACTCAGGTTGCATTAATGTAAGAGTGCTGTACACATACACTTCCTCGTCTCAAATTTTGGTTCTATAACTAGCTTGTGGAAGTTGATTGGTGAGCAAATTAATGTAATATTATTATTTCAGGGACAACTTAAATCTTTTTCTTCCACCTGAGTTAGGGTTATTCTTTATAGTTTCAAAGACAGAGGCGTTATTTATTCCTCAAGGTAATAAAATGCAACTGAACGACGTTGGTCCCGTCTTGAGGTAATCACCGACAGCCCATCCGGAGTAGTGTAACACCAATTTAGCTAAACATCGTGTGTTGGAGTGTTAACAAATAACGTTAAATAAAAAAATAAAATAATTTTATTAAAAAATCGGCATTTCACACCTGCACCGAAATTCATTTGCAATATTCTTTATATTAATACCTGCTATCGCCTTGTATAACAAGATTCGTAGACAAATAAAAAAACGTTCAAGGCCTTCTTACGTAGATTTTTTTTAATCAGTAAAATTGCACGATGGCTCACATAATGCTAACTTCATTAACATCAATTTATAATTAGTATTATTTAAATTGTATTTTTACTGAGTCACCACCACAAAAGTAAAACTAAAGATGATGCAACTTTTCACTATATAATTAACCAATGTTGTAATTAACCTACTCACAGGTAGATTTTCTACTAAATTTACTCTCAAGAGCCACTAACAGTTAGTCACTAAATATGTGAACTCCTTTAAATTTCAACATTCTCACATACATTCATATTTTAAGTTAGACCGTTTGAATCAAACTTAAACATAATTTTGCCTTCATATATACGCTAAGTTTAGTTAACTTAAATTTTGCTTACGGCAACACGGTAAATTATTATGCCAATTCCCATAGTATGCGACATAAAGCCGAATTGGATTCTCGGTAAAAGCAAAGTTAGGAGTTTCATAACGATAATTGTTAGGTTAGGGCCATAAATCTTATAACAACCGCTCTAGCAAACTGTAAGCATCTAGCCTGCGTATTTTTACTTTTTCAACGAACAGGACGACACCACAACTTACTCCATAAACCCATGGCGTTGTAGCTATTGCTGATGCCTTCGCACTACTATTTTCTAAAATCTTTACTGTACGAGTTCTAATCTGATTAAAATTGAAGTAACACAGTACCCTCACCTATAATTTCTAGCGAAATTAAGTCCCTAGAAACAATTCACTCTTGAATCAGCAGAAACCACCTTTACTCTTAGTTTTAAGTGTATTATAATTAAAATACCGTCAGATTTCTACCCCCAGAACCGAATTAGTAGGTCAGCGGTAACGCAACCTACTTAGCATTCGGGAAGTAATGGATTCGATCCCCGTTACCGTCCACCTTGGAGTTTTATTCGGGGGACTTTTTACACAATGTAGCAGCATGATGGGGTAGCAACCTCTACTTCAGAACCCTAACTCCGTTCCTTCCGATCCTATCCTTAATCTCAACATACGTACATTAATGTATGTATGTTGGGGATGTATCACTGTGGATGAAGGAGTTTGGAAAGCTCAAGCAGAACGCCCTCCCTTTTTGAGGACGAAGAGGGAATGCCGTTTCCTTTTTTTGACAATGTATGATAATTCGGCTGCAATTTTGTTCCTTCTTGTTTTTTTACTTCTTAACGTTCTTAGCTGGTTTTGAAAGTCTTTTTTGGGTGAAGGTTTAAGAATACGTCGACTTTCAATCAAGTTTTTATTTATCCTTCCAATTTTTTACTATTTACAAAACACAAATTTTGGCACCCAGATTGTTCACGCTTTAGAATGGCGCGATTTCAAATCAGCAAAAATAAATTTAGATGTTATTTTTTCGGCCGTCTACACAATAACTCACACATCTGAAATATCTGCAGATAGGTCAGGACCCCAATGATTTTTGAAAAAGAATGAATCTCCGCAAGAGTGGTTCTCATACCTATGCACTAAAATTCATCAATTTTGATAATTCTTCCGACCGCCTCATTATCTTTAAGGTTTTTTTAAATTCATTTCTAAATAAGCGGGGTAATTGAGTTCAATTTTAGTCAATATCGGTGTTTTCAAACAATGTATCGACCCATAACTTTGGGAACACCTTCTTTAAGAAACTCATAACTTTTTGTTTTTTTTTTAAATTCTTAATACTGATACAAAATCTATTTTTATGCCTCCGTCTGGCAACATTGACTTTTTAATCCTCTAAATTGTATAGAAACCCATTGTTTCTGCCCTAGGCCGGCAAAACGTTAAAATTCTTAGTTTGGCACCATTGATTTTTTATGAATTAACATATTCTGACAGATGTCATAACATTAGAGCCATTTGACACGTTTTTCAATAGTGCTGATACTAAGTTTTATTGTCAAGAAACAAATTCTCAAAAATATTTTTTTAAATTAATAACTTCAATACATCATGCGCCCAGAAACTATTTTTGCGACTAATCTCAGTTGCTTATACTCGTAAGCATATTGTTACTGGCCTAAATACAAATAACTACTCCTTTACGTTTATCACTAATATAGCTCGAACTTTGAACTGGTTTAGGTCTTTAGTTCCCTAGTTATGTATCAACTAAAATTATTTCACAATGGGGCGAAAGTGAATATTCGATTTGGCGCTGGATTCCTTGCTTTATACAGTAAACCTGTACTATTTCTTAATTCAATTCTCTGTTTGGGAGAGTCTATTTTATTTTCTTTGTCATGTTAATGGCTACTTTTGCTTCACATTCCATTTTTATCTACAAAACTGCACATGTACATGTAGGTTTAGAAAGTTATGCAATCGACCTTTTTTTCACTATCGCTAAATCGACTTATTAGTTCATTTTACAACTTTTGGTTAAGTTTCGCCAAGATCGGCCATAATGTCTCGATGTGTTTCAGTGTGGGTGTGGATGTATGTTAGTATCCACGATAGTGCCAGATCGAAAATACCTACGTAATTAAGATTTTGTACTTAAGTTTGCTTTCATTGGGCCTGGAGCTGATTAGATTTTTGTAAAAATCCAGCGGCGGAGAGGGGGGTCATGGGTCAGTTTTTGGTTTTTATCAAGTATTTCGAGCAGCTGCATATTTCAAAAATATAACAATACTAGATAAAGACCCTAAACATATCAATTTATTATGGTCTATGCATTTTTTTGATACGACTCGTAATTTAGCGGCAAAAAATTACTAAGGTAGAATTTAAGTGTTAGTTCAATTTTTTCATTATATGAATAACGATTAATTTTACAAGAAAAAGTGTAGACATATTTTTTAAAGAAAATTTAATTTTACATAACTTTTCTTTATAAAGTTTCTTAATATAATGCAGGATAAGCCTAAAAATGAATTAAACACGAGAGAAAATGGTTAAACTGTATTATTGATATTTTACAGAAGCGGGACGCTTTGGAATATTTTTTTAAGTTAACATGTATTTTTGACATATATTATTGCTTTTGTTTTTACAATATTGCCTGTTTTCGTTATGAACGTATAAAAGAGGTTGCATAGTTACCCTAAAAAATTATAATTACATAAATTTATTTCATGTCTTTTAATTCTTTAAGTTAGCATCTAGATGTCTATTTACCTCTGTCTGACATGATTTAAACGTCTGTTTTACATAGATTATTGTTTTGCTTTTACAATGTTGCTTATTTTGGTAATGAACTTATTATAAAAGAGGTTGCATAATTATCCTAGTATAACAAGTATCATAATGTTAGTATTACCGGACGAGTGCAAGTTTGTAACACGAGACCCCAGGCATTGAGTGTTCTATAGCGCGGACACGGCAATACACATTATGAAACATGTGTTTTATACATTTTTTTCTAATTCTGATTGTTATAAATCAATTTTAGAAATTGTAATTTGTTAATTTGCATTATTGTCAGATTGAATTTTTGTATGTTGGCTACACTGACAGTAAACTGACATTTAGAAATTGACAGTCTTTAGAGGTTAGGTCTAACAGCTATACGGAAAACCTCCAAATCCAGGGTAGCCAATTCCAAAAATCGAAATTCGCTAAAAACTGTAAAATAAAGTATGCGTTATGCATTAGTATCGTTCTGTTTTCACACGATACAGAATTAGAAAAAATGTTATTAAACTTATTTCATTTCTTTTAATTTCCATTTTGTAGGTTAGAAGGTCGTGTGGTGTTCCACACCAGATATTTTTAACTAATAAATACTTGTTTGTACAACAAATTTGCTTTTGCTATCTGAATATATTTCGGGGCCAAGAAATGTAGGAAAATAAATTAATTCGTGTAGGAATTTTTAGGTTTCTTGTCCTTAACCTTCTATTACCCTCCTAAATTAATTAATATGAAACAAGAATAATACCCTTAAAAGTAGAGACCTCCACCGCGTTCTTAGAATTTGATCGTAAAACATTTTCAGTTAAAAGTTCATTGACCCAGTTTTAAGTTCCAGGATTTTGAAATCATTGCTTAGAAAAGCAGCCCTCCCTAGCTTAGACAATTTTAATGGCAGGTGTAAAGGTGATGGTGATCGGCTTATACCCATAGTTTTTGTTTATGCAGCACAACGTTCCGGAAACGGACTTTACTTGCGTCATCAGAATTAATCCTTAGAAGGACTGTTTTCGCAATTGATATATATATATATATATATATATATATATATATATATATACATATATACACTGAGATGTATGAATTAAATAAATAAAAATAAAATATTTCCGATGAGTATATAAATATAATATATAATTGTGTACTGATACAAATTGTATCGTACTTTACTTTTAATAATTATTATAAGTTTTTACCACATTTGAATTAAATGAAACAATGAGATTGTATGGTATTAGTAAATCGTAATGTATTTTACTACAACTTCGGCACGATATGCCATCATCAAATTAATATATTTTTTGTAAATTTTTTAAAATAATTTGCCTCGACTAGCATCTCGAAGGGATAGGGTTTAATATAGTTCAGTATAAACACCTTGTATCATCTGAAAACATGTTACATGTTATGCGCATGTGAATTTCGTTGATCTTAATATATGTGTTTGTGCAGCGTCATAAACAAACAATACTAATAATTTAATTTCGGTAAGTATCTTTTCTCTTTTTAAATAATATTGAATCAATATAAAATCAATACATGGTTTTAATGTTTCTAGACTAGTACATAATTCACTTGTATCCTTTACATAAATACACATAAATAAATTTTAATAAAATTCAACGTAACCTTCAAATAAATATGTAAGACTCATAGATTCACACTAATGTTCCTTTCTTACAGCTGATCCAATTTCCAATTCGGATGTAATTCGAATTCCAATATTATTGATCCATCGGGGGAAGATCTACAACATCGGCAAGTTGTGTATATGCTGCATCAATATTTGCTCCATTGGTGGAAGGTCTATACAGCACCAATATACATAGGTATACTGCATAAATATCTGCTTTGTCACTTTTCCATAACTTTCAGGTTTTTATATTCGAAAATATCACAAGTTTTATCAGCATTCAGTTTATTACTACTTGCACTTTTCAATTCGAATAATAATACAAAGGCAATACGGTTAAAATAAATTTTAATTTTAACGAAATAATTGAAATACGCCGATTTACAGTCAGTTATACAGCAATACACTTAACTCGGAATAATAATTACGTTAACCTTATTTTTATTAAAAATATTAATTTTCATTTGTTTAACAACATAAAATTTTTAAAGTTATATGAACATAAACGATGTTAAATTTTCAATTATTCACACATTGAGTGACGTGTCCACACTTTGGAAAGTTACAAGGTAAGATACAAAAATTTCTGCCACTTCCTCATATAGATTTTGAAAAACAACCTATCACCTTTGCAAATATTGCCAATACAAACATAAGACTGCTTAATTTTCATTGGTTAATCATTTTTCAGAGATTTACAAATTATCGTTTTACTGATAACTTTCTTATACGTGGACAGATCTTAAAAATATTGCCATTTTTGAATTATATGCAAAATTATGTTTCCATAGGCACCTCACATGACATATTTCCTTTAAAAGTTCTTATCTAGATTATGACAAATATGCAAATTTTCGTACATAAATTTACCAATAACTATCTTATTCAAATTCCAACAGGAAAACTACAAACAGAATTGGATTCCTTGACCCAAATTACATTAGAATTCATTAGTTTCAAACACTTTTATGGTTCATGTTAACAAATTCCATCTCAAGCACTGCGTTAAAAATCATCATAACCTGGTTTATCAACTTTTAAGCTTAAGTTACATCCATAATATTAATTTAAGTTGCAACACTTTTTCATCACACTGTTAAGTAAGTTTATAACATAATCTTTGTTTAATTTAACTTTTAAACTTAATAAGTTCGATGAATCTTGTAAAATTTGTTCGGATTTCATAACTTTAACATGTCCTTTACACTTCTTGCGTTGATTGATACAATTTATTTTCTTTTTGTTTTAGAATGGAAGCATATTATGGTACTAGACCAGAATATTATCATACAAATGGAATACATGTATTTTATAAATGGAAATACATATTTTCACTACTCCGAAGCTGCTCGCAAAATATAATAATGAAGAATACTACTGCTCAGCTATGATAACACCTTTATATTTATGAGATTTGGTTTAACTAGCTCATTTGTACTTAGTTTTAAGTTAATTCGTGCTAAAGCACTCAGGAATACTGGTAGGGTTTAGGGATATTGTTAGGCTGCCTAGAAATAGTTATGAATGGCTAGCTTAAATTGACTTAAGTCAAAGTTTGGAGGAAAACAGGAACTGGGTAGTGCATTCCACAATTTGGTCGCCGTGTGGTAAAATGTAGATTGAGCCCGTTTAGTGTGACACGATAGAATTTTGAGTGCGTGTTAATGGGCAAACCGAGTGTCCCTAGCGAAGATGGCCTGTGAAGATATTAAGGTGTGTATTTTTGAGTCACTTGCCATGGTAATAGCGATAGATCAAGTAAAGAACCGAAACTATTCTTCTACGTTCAAGAGGCTGTAGGTCAGAAGTCAAAGACGGGTCATTTATAAGCATTACAGCTCTTTTTTGGATGCGGTTTACCATATCAAGGGCGTATTGGGGAGCACAGTCCCAGAGGTGGGACTTGTATTCCAGATGAGGTCGAATTTGAGCATTATGCAGTAAAAGGATTGTTGCGATGTGAAGTACTGTTTAAATCTGTATAGAAAGCCCAGTTTACGGGCAGCTGTTTTGCGGGCTGACAAAATGTGGTCAACTCATGAAAGGTTCGATGATACGGATATCCCTAACACAGAAATAGAGTTTGAACACTCATATTTACAGCAGGAAATAATCGTTTTTTCTTGGCGAACATACGGCGTTTTGTTGGCGTTGAACGTGAGTAGATTATTCCTTCCCCATTCAAGGACACGTTCTAAGTCACTGTTGATTGAGGCTGCCATTTTCACCTTAACGTCCTGTCTAGACTTATTGTTGTGGGAAAACTGAGAAGAACTACAATGTAGGGTACTGTCATACGCAAAGAAATGGATCGGGTTAGTTGTTGAGGAAATGAGGTCATTTATGTACAGCAGGAAAAGTGTGCGAGCTATCACTGATCCCTGGGGCGCGTTAATAGTAGTTTCTTTCGAAAAGAAGCCATCGACGACAACACGTCTTTTGTCAAGAAACCTGGTCATCCAATTGATGAGCGCATCGGACAAGCAGAACGAAGTAAGCTTGGCAAGTAGGCACTTGTGCTAGACCTGGTCAAAAGCTTTTGAAATATCTAAAGCTATTACGACAGTTTCATCGGACCTCTATGTGTTATTCCAAAGTTGGGTGACATATGAAAGAAGATCACCCGTTGAACGACTCTGTATGAACCCATACTGGTGGTTGTTTAAGAGTTTATTGGACTCGAGGAACGAAAGTAGTGGGTGGTTGATGGTTTTCTCCATGATTTTCGACAGAAACTCTCCAGATGACAAGGAGATCGAAAAGAGCTTGGACAAAACAGGTACTAGCTTGGGGTAGCATTTTTAAGGACGATAGCTGGAATACCGTCAGGGCCAGTCGCCTTGTTTGGGTCAAGTTTATTGATAATTGATTCCAGGAGCTTGTAACGAAAGTAGATTGGTTTAGTAGTACATCAGTGCAAGCCCCATTAAACCAGGGCTGGGGACGGGCATGACCTACACGATTATTTTTTTTGGGAATGTATAACTCCATGCCTATCGCGATAACTTCAGTTACTGGAAGAGTAATGTTTGAAGAGGAGGACGGTTTAAAGCAATACTCACGCGTGGGGAAGGTTGCAAAAAAATCTCGCAGTTCGCTCCAGTTAGCTGATTTAAAACACTACATAGTTCTGTCTGTTTTTCGAGTAACAGTGGGATTGGGTTCAGAGGAAGTTATTTCGATTAGGCAGTGGTCTAATTGACCAAGTGGGGAAAGGACAAGTGGGTTAGTTGTAAGGAATAGGTCCAGGAGATGTGGAGTATGGTTAGGGTTGTCAGAGATTCTGGTTGGTTCGGAAGTGATTTGTGTGAGATCACAGGATACAGCAAATGCTTCCGCACTATGACCTGCTGGATTACTAGTAGACGAAAGTTGAAGCCAATTCGAGTCGTGGGCATTAAAATCTCCCAAAATTGAAATATCGCAAGATGGAAACTGTGATAATAGGTGGTTTTGAGACTATGGAAACCAAAAAATCATGGAAGTTGTTATCATTGGGAGACCTAAACAAACAACAGTAGAATTTAACAAATTGGGGCCCAGAATGTTGAACCAAATCGCATCAAATTTGTTGTTTTTCAAAGTGGACATCCTCTTACGATCTACGTTGTCTTTGGTATGGGCACATACACATAAATTTAACTTTCTCATTTTAAATGGAACACCCTGTAGATTTTCATATATACATATATATATATATATATATATATATATATATATATATATATATATATACCGATCTTAGAACATTAATAATACGAACGGGTTCGTTTATAGACCTCTGATTCTACACCACAAAAAAGAAAATCTGGAGGGGTCAGGTCATCTAACAGGTCCATATGTTCCCAACCATCCATCTGGGAAGTTTATATTTAAAACTTTTTGCTGACGCTTAAGGCGTTATGGCTGGGAGCACCATCTTGTTGAAAATATATATTAGCTCATTTTACAAAGCTTCGTCATCAAGCAAATTTAAAGGTTAGTTTCCAGAATACTTAGGTATCTTTCAGTATCTAGGTTTTCTTCACAAATTGTATAGACAAACCTGTGTCCTTTTAAAAAACATCTGATGTTATGGCCAAATCTACCTTGTCGGTGAGCCGATCTCAATAAAAACGGGTTGGTGTTGGCCCAGTATCTTTCATTGTGGCGGATCATGATTCCATCATTTGTAATTTCCTCATCGAACAATACCATTTTCTTATAAAAAATTGGAAATATCGTTACATTTATGTAAAAGCCAACTGCAAAATTCAATACTTGTCTCATGATCTCCGGGGTGCAGATATTGTGCCAAGTTTAGTTTAATATGGGAAGTAATGATTTTTTTCAGTATCTTTTGAACCTTGGTTTTTGACACGCCGACTGCGTTTTCTATTGTTAGTATAGACGTGGAATTTCCTTGCTGAAAATGAATTTGATTTTAATAACATTTGTGGCGTACCCCAGGTACCCTATCTAGAAAAGTATGCTTTGAACTTATTTTCTATAATGCAAATTCAAGAACAAAACAATCGCTAAGTGATTTATCTTGACTTTACTGATAATGACGTTACTATTACTCAAATTAATTGTCTGCCTTATTTTGACTTTCCTGGCAATAATTAAAACATTAGAATTACTCACAAACCTCAAATCTGACCAAAGTAATTGACCGTCTAGTGGTAAGTAAGTTGTGCTATTTGAATTAGATAGGTTGGATGAGGTTAAGCGTTACATCACGTGGGGCATGTAAAAAAAATGAAACTACTAAAATTAAAATTAACGAGCTTTGTGCAATGATGGTTCAGCCGGTTAATATACTATTGTGGGAAAGAACCACCAATAAAACCCACTTTATTCATAAATAAGAAATTCCTCAAGTACAGTAATAAATCAAATAACAAAAAACAATGAAAGGGTTAACTATATAACAAAACAACATTAAATCAGGTTAAAGCGCGTACAAAATTATAACATTAAGAGAAAAATAAATGAAAAGCAGTTTAATTACACATAAACACAATAAAAAAATCCATGTAGTCACACCCACAATAGCGTCATAAATAAATTAGAATAAAAATCGTAATACGAAACATGTGCCTCCTTAAAACCAATCATTCCGGTCTTTAAGTAAGTAAGCACATAAAACAATAAAGCAAATTACGGTACATATAAAATACAACAGTAAAATTGCACAGGTAAAGGCAAGGACAAAAGAAAACAGACAAGGAATTTACACAACTGTTTAGTGACTACTGAAGCATAAAATACATACGTAAAATTACAATAAATTACATATAAAGAGAAATTAGTACACAGTTTGAGTGCGTTAGAAAAATACAGCGCCCCTTTCTCAGGTTACACATTCATCTCTATAACAATAAAAACCATAAAAATAAAATTCGAGGTGTTTAATGGTTATCTGGTTTCGGGAGTGCGTACCCACTGGCCATTGCTTTTACAATTAGTAACCAGTGGTATCGTGTACCCGTTCACCAACCCACCTCTACACAAATATAAATATAAACAACAAACAACAAAAAGGGCGACTGTTATTTATAGATTAATATTTGAAAAACACATTACAACTAACCCCTGAAGGAAAAGACAACTTAGCGTTGGCGAATTCAAAAGAAAATGTACACACATGAGATATTTTAAAGACAAACTGTTTCCAATGAAGGTATTTAATTAGCCCTATCGATCCGGCTCCGTCGACACTCTAACTGTAACTACTTTTCCCCCGTTTTTAAAACTAACTACATTTACTCCCGGAATCAACCCCCATCTTTCAAAAGCAATAAAAAACAAAAAATTACTATGTTGGAACAGTTTCATATTAATTATTATTGAACGACATCTTAATTTTAAAAATATGCATTCGTCCGTAACAAACCCTACATTTAAGTTTCCAAGTACCAAATAAAGACGTCTTTTGATCGCGGTCTGTACCGACACAATTACTTACTAAACTAGTGACATTTTTACATTAAGAATCGGCTCATAAGAATTTGCAGTTTTTAAGCGTACACCGGCTATTCAAACGCCAATATGTGTTTTTCAACCCTTAGCCGAGTATCAGTTACATACATTCCCACATTCCTTACATAAAAATATATAAATAAAATATTTTGAAAATATTAGCAAATTACGACGTATTATCAAGATATTAAGAATCCACTAATTATCTTTTCTGTCGCGGTAACGATGGCGATTTGACAAACATTTATTACAATAATAACATTTTCGCGATCCGCTACCTAAACATTATTATTATAAACATGCAATATTTAGCATTAAATTATTCCAGGTAAATGGTAACAGTAAGCGAAACTTACTTGAAATTCACATTCCACGAACCCAAGAACGTTTATTATTTCGTTTTCTTTATTTTCCTTAGTATATTCAACAGGTCTCGGTGTACTAAAGTTTTCATAATTCTTAAATTTTATCTATATTATTTTTGTTTATTCGTTTTTTTCTAAATATGTTGCAAGATACGTCATTATCTTTTTATATTCTGGATCTTGAAGATGGTTTATTTATAACCAAATAGGTGAACAAAAATGGATATTTGTCAACTCACCCATTTATGTTTTAGATGAAAGAAAATTGTTACGTTACACAAATCGTAGTGTAAGCAAGAATTAATATATCGTATTGGCTTTTCTATACTATTAAGGAACCGAGATAAATCACTACATTTGCTCCTCGTTCCTGGACATATTATGGAATATATAACAACAAATGAAATTTACGGCCAGAAGAAAGAACCTATTAGAAATAGTTTTAGCTTTGAAATACTTACTCTAGGGTCATTAAAAAGCAACGGAATGTACAGGGTTGCCCATTTTCGACACTTTTACTGATTATCTCGGTAATTATTGAACTTATCAAAAAACTGATATAGGTGTCATGAAATATATTTGGGAGAAAATGAAAATGGTAAAAGTAAAGTTTTGAAATATTTGCTGGTTAGAAGATACGGGGGTAAAACGAAAAACTGTCGATTTTAAATTTGTCCCCTGTACGTTTTATTACCAACAATAGAAGAAAATGCTTCTTATGTAAGTTTTTTAGTTTGCTAACTAGAATATCATTCCGCCCAAAATTCACATCCAACTTTCTTGTTTTAAATGGAACACCCTGTATATTTTTAGCCAAAAGGGTTGCATTTTTCATTGTCTTTTCATACGTATAATATTTAATATAGTTTATTGTTTACATAAGTGAGCAATTTTCATTTTTATATTAAATCAGTAGTAGGCCATGCATTATGAGTTAAGCAAACGAAACGAAAGTTTACATTGTTCACTGAAGACTACTGTCCCTCAGAATAATGTGTAAATTACAAGTTTAGAGAATCTTAATTTTTCTTCATAATCGTACGATGTCTAAGAATACCTACTTAATAAATGGTTTAGTAGGCTATGGATAAAATCTAAAGAATTATGAAAACTTTAGTACACCGAGACCTATTGAATATACTAAGGAAAATAAAGAAAACGAAATAATAAACGTTCTTGGGTTCGTGGAATGTGAATTTCAAGTAAGTTTCGCTTACTGTTACCATTTACCTGGAATAATTTAATGCTAAATATTGCATGTTTATAATAATAATGTTCAGGTAGCGGATCGCGAAAATGTTATTATTGTAATAAATGTTTGTCAAATCGCCATCGTTACCGCGATAGAAAAGATAATTAGTGGATTCTTAATATCTTGATAATACGTCGTAATTTGCTAATATTTTCAAAATATTTTATTTATATATTTTTATGTAAGGAATGTGGGAATGAATGTAACTGATACTCGGCTAAGGGTTGAAAAACACATATTGGCGTTTGAATAGCCGGTGTACGCTTAAAAACTGCAAATTCTTATGAGCCGATTCTTAATGTAAAAATGTCACCAGTTTAGTAAGTAATTGTGTCGGTACAGACCGCGATCAAAAGACGTCTTTATTTGGTACTTGGAAACTTAAATGTAGGGTTTGTTACGGACGAATGCATATTTTTAAAATTAAGATGTCGTTCAATAATAATTAATATGAAACTGTTCCAACATAGTAATTTTTTGTTTTTTATTACTTTTGAAAAATGGGGGTTGATTCCGGGAGTAAATTTAGTTAGTTTTAAAAACGGGGGAAAAGTAGTTACAGTTAGAGTGTAGACGGTGCCGGATCGATAGGGTTAATTAAATACCTTCATTGGAAACAGTTTGTCTTTAAAATATCTCTTGTGTGTACATTTTCTTGTGAATTCGCCAACGCTAAGTTGTCTTTTCTTTCGGGGGTTAGTTGTAATGTGTTTTTCAAATATTAATCTATAAATAACAGTCGCCCTTTTTGTTGTTTGTTGTTTATATTTATATTTGTGTAGAGGTGGGTTGGTGAACGGGTACACGGTCAGATTTGAGGTTTGTGAGTAATTCTAATGTTTTAATTATTGCCAGGAAAGTCAAAATAAGGCAGACAATTAATTTGAGTAATAGTAACGTCATTATCAGTAAAGTCAAGATAAATCACTTAGCGATTGTTTTGTTCTTGAATTTGCATTATAGCGAATAAGTTCAAAGCATACTTTTCCAGATAGGGTACCTGGGGTACGCCACAAATGTTATTAAAATCAAATTCATTTTGAGCAAGGATATTCCACGTCTATACTAACAATAGAAAACGCAGTCGGCGTGTCAAAAACCAAGGTTCAAAAGATACTGAAAAAAATCATTACTTCCCATATTAAACTAAACTTGGCAAAATATCTGCGCCCCGGAGATCATGAGAGAAGTATTGAATTTTGCAGTTGGTTTTTACATAAATGTAACGATATTCCCAATTTTTTATAAGAAAATGGTATTGTTCGATGAGGAAATTACAAATGATAGAATCATGATCCGCCACAATGAAAGATACTGGGCCAACACCAACCCGTTTTTATTGAGATCAGCTCACCGACAATAGATTTGGCCATAACATCAGATGTTTTTTAAAAGGACACAGGTTTGTCTACACAATTTGTGAAGAAAACCTAGATACTGAAAGATACCTAAGTATTCTAGAAACTAACCTTTAAATTTGCTTGATGACGAAGCTTTGTAAAATGAGCTAATATATATTTTCAGCAAGATGGTGCTTCCAGCCATAACGCCTTAAGCGTCAGCAAAAAGTTTTAAATATAAACTTCCCAGATGGATGGTTGGGAACATATGGACCTGTTAGATGACCTGACCCCTCCAGATTTTCTTTTTTGTGGTGTAGAATCAGAGATCTATAAACGAACCAATGAAGCACTGGAACAGCTTCTTGAAGCAATTCACGCAGCATTTAGAAAAATAAGACCCGTTCGTATTATTAATGTTCTAAGATCGGTATATATATATATATATATATATATATATATATATATATATATGTATATGAATAGACAATTAAAAATGTAACTGTTCTGGCTGAAAATCTACAGGGTGTTCCATTTAAAATGAGAAAGTTCAATTTATGTGTATGTGCCTATACCAAGGACAACGTAGATCATAAGAAGATGTCCACTTTGAAAAACAACAAATTTGATGCGATTTGGTTCAACATTCTGGGCCCCAATTTGTGAAATTCTACAGTTGTTTGTTTAGGTCTCCCAATGATAACAATTTCCATGATTTTTTGGTTTCCATAGTCTCAAAACCACCTATTATCGCAGTTTCCATCTGGCGATATTTCAATTTTGGGAGATTTTAATGCCCACGACTCTAATTGGCTTCAATTTTCGTCTACTAGTAATCCGGCAGGTCATAGTGCGGAAGCATTTGCTGTATCCTGTGATCTCACACAAATCACTTCCGAACCAACCAGAATCTCTGACAACCCTAACCATACTCCACATCTCCAGGACCTATTCCTTGCAACTAACCCACTTGTCCTTTCCCCACTTGGTCAATTAGACCACTGCCTAATCGAAATAACTTCCTCTGTACCCAATCCCACTGTTACTCGAAAAACAGACAGAACTATGTAGTGTCTTAAATCAGCTAACTGGAGCGAACTGCGAGATTTTTTTGCAACCTTCC
This sequence comes from Vesta saturnalis, assembly GCA_036346205.1. NCBI lineage: Eukaryota > Metazoa > Arthropoda > Insecta > Coleoptera > Lampyridae > Vesta > Vesta saturnalis. The sequence goes on from JARFJB010001836.1 coordinate 81,662, forward strand.
CCATGCGTGAGTATTGCTTTAAACGGTCCTCCTCTTCAAACATTACTCTTCCAGTAACTGAAGTTATCGCGATAGGCATGGAGTTATACATTCCCAAAAAAAAATCGTGTAGGTTATGCCCGTCCCCAACCCTGGTTTAATAGGGCTTGCACTGATGCATTATTGCAAAAGCATAAACTCTATATCAAATGGAAATCAAATAATTCTATCGAAAATCGCGCCAACTATATTGGCACAAGGAATAGTTGCAAAGCATCATCACCAAGGCCAAAGAGATGTTTGAAGAACGTAAATGCAAAGAATTAGTCTCAAGCCCTTTGGGTGGTTGTAAATTATGGTCATTTTCCTTTCCTCCCATGACGTCTCGCGACGGAGCTGCAGTAGCTGATCCTGCTGAAAAAGCCAACCGCTTTGTGGATTACTTTGAATCAAATTCATGTCTCTGTACGTCGCCCAAATCCATCCCATACGCTACTAAACCAATCTACTTTCGTTACAAGCTCCTGGAATCAATTATCAATAAACTTGGCCCAAACAAGGCGACTGGCCCTGACGGTATTCCAGCTATCGTCCTTAAAAATGCTACCCCAAGCTAGTACCTGTATTGTCCAAGCTTTTTCGATCTCCTTGTCATCTGGAGAGGTTCTGTCGAAAATCATGGAGAAAACCATCAACCACCCACTACTTTCGTTCCTCGAGTCCAATAAACTCTTAAACAACCACCAGTATGGGTTCAGACAGAGTCGTTCAACGGGTGATCTTCTTTCATATGTCACCCAACTTTGGAATAACACATTATAGAGGTCCGATGAAACAGTCGTAATGGCTTTAGATATTTCAAAAGCTTTTAGCCAGGTCTAGCACAAGTGCCTACTTGCCAAGCTTACTTCGTTCGGCTTGTCCGATGCGCTCATCAATTGGATGACCAGGTTTCTTGACAAAAGACGTGTTGTCGTCGATGGCTTCTTTTCGAAAGAAACTACTATTAACGCGCCCCAGGGATCAGTGATAGCTCGCACACTTTTCCTGCTGTACATAAATGACCTCATTTCCTCAACAACTAACCCGATCCATTTATTTGCGTATGACAGAACTCTACATTGTAGTTCTTCTCAGTTTTCCCACAACAATAAGTCTAGACAGGTCGTTAAGGTGAAAATGGCAGCCGCAATCAACAGTCACTTAGAACGTGTCCTTGAATCGGGAAGGAATAATCCACTCACGTTCAACGCCAACAAAACGCCGTATGTCCGCCAAGAAAAACCGATTATTTCCTGCTGTAAATATGAGTGTTCAAACTCTATTTCTGTGTTAGGGATATCCGTATCATCGAACCTGTCATGAATTGACCACATTTTGTCAGCCCGCAAAACAGCTGCCGTAAACTGGGCTTTCTATACAGATTTAAACAGTACTTCACATCGCAACAATCCTTTTACTGCATAATGCTCAAATTCGACCTCATCTGGAATACAATTCCCACCTCTGGGACTGTGCTCCCCAATACGCCCTTGATATAGCAAACCGCATCCAAAAAAGAGCTGTAATGCTTATAAATGACCCGTCTTTGACTTCTAGCCTATAGCCTCTTGAACGTAGAAGAATAAACAAAAATAACAAACACCAAGATTGATCCAAAAATCTAACATATGCCACATGAGAAGTCATCGAAATTCCCCATATCCTATGTATGGATTACCAAAGATTCACAACTCTGGAGACAAAGAAAACGCCACTGTTATCAATGCCGAGGACTACAATAATAATTGCCGCAAACGTAACAAAACCGAAAATTTGTGAAACTATGCTAGCCCAGCAAGTACATTATTCAAAGCTACACATCTAAAATAAGCGCCATAATTATATAAGTACAAAGGTGTGTGCGTGTGCGTGTGCGTGTGCGTGTGCGCGTGGCGTGCGCGTGCGCGTGCGCGTGCGTGTCGTGTGCGTGTGTGTGCGTGTGCGTGTCGTGTGCGTGTGCGTGTGCTGTGGGTGTGGGTGCGTGTGCGCGTGTGCGCTGTGCGCGTGTGCGCGTGTGCGCGTGCGCGTGGCGGTGCGCGTCGTGTGCGCGTGTCGCGTGTGCGCGTGTGCGCGTGTGCGCGTGTGCGTGCGTGGTGGCGGGTCGTGCGTGTGTGCGTGCGTGCGTGCGTGCGTGCGTTGTGTGTGTGTTGTGTGTTGTTGTGGTGTTGTGTGTGTTGTGTGTGTGTGTGTGTTGTGTGTTGTTGTGTGTGTGTGTGTGTGTGTGTTGTGTGTTGTGTGTGTGTGTTGTGTGTTGTTGTGTTGTGTGTGTTGTGTGTGTTGTGGTGTGTGTGTGTGTGTGTTGTAGTTGTTGTGTGTGTTGTGTGTGTTGTGTGTTGTGTGTGTTGTGTGTGTTGTGTGTGTTGTGTGTGTTGTGTTGTGTATGTGTGTGTTGTGTGTGTGTGTGTGTTGTTGTGTTGTGTGTTGTGTTGTTGTGTTGTGTGTGTATGTGTGTTGTGTGTTGTGTGTGTTGTGTGTTGTGTGTGTTGTGTGTGTGTGTGTGTTGTGTGTTGCGTGTGTTATGTTTGTTGTGTGTACTGTGTGTGTGTTGTGTGTGTTGTGTGCGTGTTGTGTGTTGTGTGTGTTGTGTGTGTTGTGTGTTGTGTGTTGTTGTGTGTTGTGTGTGTTGTGTGTGTTGTGCGTGTGTGTGCGTGTTGTGGTTGTGTGTTGTGTGTTTGTGGTGTGTGTGTGTGTGTTTGTGTGTGTTTGTGTTGTTGTGTGTGTGTGTTGTGTGTGTTGTGTGTGTTGTGTCGTGTGTGTGTGTGTGTGTGTGTCGTGTGTCGTGTGTGTGTGTGTCGTGTGTCGTGTGTGTGTGTGTGTGTCTGTGTGTCTGTGTGTGTTGTGTGTGTGTGTGTGTGTGTCGTGTGTGTCGTGTGTCGTGTGTGTCGTGTGTGTCGTGTGTCGTGTGTGTCGTGTGTGTCGTGTGTGTCGTGTGTGTCGTGTGTTCGTGTGTCGTGTTGTGTGTCGTGTGTGTCGTGTGTGTGTGTCGTGTGTCGTGTGTGTGTGTGTCGTGTGTCGTGTGTGTCGTGTGTCGTGTCGTGTGTCGTGTGTGTCGTGTCGTTCGTGTTGTGTCGTGTGTCGTGTCGTGTGTCGTGTCGTGTGTGTCGTGTCGTGTCGTGTGTCGTGTGTGTCGTGTCGTGTCGTGTGTCGTGTGTCGTGTGTGTCGTGTGTCGTGTGTCGTGTCGTGTGTCGTGTGTCGTGTCGTCGTGTCGTGTGTCGTGTCGTGTCGTGTGTCGTGTCGTGTCGTGCGTCGTCGTCGTGTCGTCGTGCGTCGTGCGTCGTGTCGTGTCGTGCGTCGTGTCGTCGTGCGTGCGTGTCGTTGTTGTGCGTTGTGTGTGTTGTGTGTTGTGTGTGTGTGTGTTGTGTGTTGTGTGTTGTGTGTGTGTGTTGTGTGTTGTGTGTTGTGTGTTTGTGTTGTGTGTTGTGTGTGTGTGTGTGTGTGTGTTGTGTGTGTGTGTGTGTGTGTGGGTGTGTGGGTGTGTGGTGTGTGTGTGTGGTGTGTGGGTGTGTGGTGTGTGTGGTGTGTGGTGTTGTGTGCGTGTGTGCGTGTGTGCGTGTGTGTGTCGTGTGCGCGTGTGCGTGTGTGCGTGGTGCTGTGCGGGTGTGCGGGTGTGCGCGTGTGCGTGTGCGCGCGTGCGTGCGCGGCGCGCACGTGCGCGTACGCGCGTGCGCGTACGCGCGTGCGCGGGTACGCGCGTGCGCAGGTGCGCGGGTGCGCGTGTGCACGAATGCGCAGGCGCGCGGGTGCGCGTCGCGTGCGCGCGTGTGTGTGCGCGTGTGTGCTACATATATATATATATATATATATATATATATATATATATATATATATATATATATATATATGTATATATATACATGCAATTCCGTTGTTTCTCTAGATGTTGCGTGTTGGCAAAGTCCCATTTGCCATCTTTAGGTTTCCTTCAATTACTTGGCTTGGCTCCGTGTTGCTTACGAAGCTGAGCCAAGTAGTTCAATAAAACCTGAAGATGGCAAATGTGACTTTGACAAAACGTAGTTTTTGTACTAGAGTTAGCAGACAGGAGACAAAGGCAGCAGTCATGAGACAACACCCGTAAAAACAAGTTTACCGCAAAAACATATTTTGGGGATAAAGTATTTAAACGTTTACAAATGAAGGAATTAATGTGAATTGGAAATTGCTATTGACTTTTTCCAAAAATTTAAGAAGTGTTTAAACAAGTTTGTAACAAACAGTGATCATTATATTAAAAGAAAGTATTGTGTATTAAATCCGCGCGATTGAAAAGAAACTTGAGACGATCCTTTGTGTAGCTAAATAAAGGTGTGTTAAGTTTTGTAAATTTAAGTTGATAGTATTGGACATTATTATGGAGTGAAATACATGTGCGATTATTAACAGCACTTGATCGACCGTTTATAGACAATTAAGGATTTAGTGATCAAGTGCAATAAAAATATTCTGTGATAAACATTTTTTAGAAGGCCATTCAGTAAATCAAATTGACCAATTATCACACGCGTTTAATGGCGCGAATGAACTCAGACATGTAAATTAGTCTATAGTGCGACGGCTAGAGGAAACCCCGCTGAAGGCTGGTTATCGGAGTGTGAGTGCATATATGTACTCAGGATTAATTGAAACAGATCAATCCAATTGGATAGGACATTACACCGGATCATATATATATATATATATATATATATATATATATATATATATATATATATATATATATATATTAAACCATAACATGATGGCGATGAAAGTTTAGTGATCTTCAAAAACAAACAAATTCTAAAAAATAATTGCGATCAAAGACATTAGGCTATTCAGAACTGATTAAACTTCATAACTTTCACTTTCACCAGATAAGCAACAAAGCATTACTCCCTAATGGTATATACATTAGAAATTTCTTTAGTTTGTCTCAGTCGACCGCTATTTATGATAGCTTAGCTATTCAAACGCTTTCGGTGTTTTTTTAATTATTGTGTGGTATGTGGGTGTATTTTGTTTGTTACAGGTCCTGCCACAGTTCCAGCGTTATATATATATATATATATATATATATATATATATATATATATATATATATATATATATATATATATATATATATATTGTCAGGGTATTTTGAACACCCTGTATACGCATTGAGTAATTTTGTTTGTAATTTTATTCGCTTAGATTCCGTATGTATATATATATATATTTTTGTTTGTTTGAGAGATTACTGTAGATAATGAATGTTTCGCTGGAATGGAACACGCTGTATGTAAAGGAATTTTAGGAATGTTTAATGTGTATTAAGGAATTTCGTTTTTTTTTTTGGTATAGCTACGTAATTTTCATTATGAAAGTCAGTGTAGTTTTTTTTTGGAATTGTAAGTACAATCTTCAGTTTATTGCCCGAATCATAAGTGAAGCTTTATTGAGATAAATTCGTTTATTTTTGTTACCTAGTTTCAGTATAAAGGAGCGTTGTTATTGCATTGGTGCCGTACTGTCGCATTCGTGTAGAGGAGCAGTTGTAGAGTCAGAATGTTGGTTTTCATCCGTGTAAATAATATGGATGGGCGATTGGTTGTACCTCTGCAATAACATTTTTGTATCGTGTCGAAGGAAAGTGCAAACATTGCAGTTTCTTCGCCTGAAGTCGAGATAGCATCGTAAATTTAAGGGGGCAGAAATTTTAAAATGAAAGTGGTTGATTGGTTTGTTTGAATGAATCTGTATGGAGGGGAGCGTTTTTTTTAAGATGGCGAGAAAGTAATTTTGAATGAGACAGACTCTGTCTTAAGCTTTTGAAGCGTAAAGTTGTGCGCGTTGGGGAAGTCGTCGAATTATCGGAATCGGGGTTTCATCATTATGCGAGCTCCTAGTGAAAGTTAAGGGAGTAGTGTTGAGGACTTGAAAGAATAGTCGAGTATAACCAAGTTTGGGATTTTTGTGAAGTAACATTTCAACCGGGCTCGCTCATAAAGTTAGTTTAGTGGAGATCTTCGAGTGCGTTTATGATAGAAATTTGGTTCGTGTTTATTGTAGTGCGAACCTGAGGACTATTGAATTTTCGTTAATAACGAGATATAGTTAGAGAACCCCTTTCCTAAGATTAAGTGAACGTAGTGACCGAACACCCACCCACACGTACTGTTTAAGAATATGTAAGACGAATTGCTGAGTGTTTTTTTTGTGTTTTTTTGCCGAACCTTATCAACTTTGAGTTAAAAGAAATTATTAGAGTGATTTAAGTTAGTTAATGCTGCTTCAATAAGTTACGAGACATTATATTGAAAAGCAAGTTGAATTCGAGGTAGAGACCTGGTGGAAGGCAGCTTCGTGTCGTCGACCAGCAGCAATACGGTGGACTGTACAAGCCATATCCGACACTGTCCTAGAGTAGAAATCATCCCCTATTTGCCTGCGTGACTTAGGTAATATAATTTACATTCTGTTGGTGATCTTGCGACTTGAAAGAATAAAACTTGATTGTGTTTTTATGTAATGTGTGTTAACGAAGGAACCTGTTGGAAGTAGTTTATTTGTATTTCTTTTTGAATTTATTGTGTCATTTTGTTAACGTTCTCGGACAGTTTCCTTTGTCTATTTAGAAGCTATTCAAGGTGTTTTTTTGTTTTTTTGATACCATTAATATTTTATGCAAGGAGGTAAATAAAATCTCACCTTCATTATTCAGTTTATATAAGATTTACGTGCTGGAGTAATCCAAATTTATTGAATTTCTTTGAATGCAATTTAGTTTAAGATAGTTTTGCTACTGGCCAGAATTCAATGAGGTAAAAATTAAAAAGATACGATTACCGTTATATTCAAATTGACCTGTTTAAATTTTAATTGTTTTATTTATTTATTTTGATTTAATAGATGTTTAACTTAGTTACTATTTTGGTATTTGTTTTGATATATATATATATATATATATATATATATATATATATATATATATATATATATATATATGTGTGTGTGTGTGTATTTACATACAGGATGTGGCAGCTATCTGTATTTGGTGGCTAATGGCTCTGATATTGACAATAAATAACAATTGTTTATATAAAAGTTGTTCATAGTCAAGTTTTCTATCACGTAAAAATAGTTTTGAGTATACAGGGTGTTTCGTTTAGCCCAGGCGCAACTAAACTTTTTTATTTTAAATGGAACACCCTGTATATTATTGCATATTCTGATTCTTCGTTTCATTTTAGATCAACTGTATGTATCACATGTAAGGTCTAAAATGGACTGTTTCCGAGTAATTCGACTTTCTTTGTAAAAATTGACGTATGTTGCAGTCTCTAAACAATCGAACATCTCAAGAACTGTCTAACTTAGGGAGGTGCCGTTTGAACTATCAGATTAAGTATGAATTGGCCAAACCTTTCCATCTGTGGAAAATGGTACCGAAGGGTACCAAGTAGAGGGCGTCGAATTTAAAAATTTTCAAACATACGCAACTCCGTTTTTTTAAGTAGAACGATAACATTTTATATACATTTTTTCACTCGTTTTTAAATTGTGTATTAACATCTATTACATTCCCTATACCTAACTTTAACCGTTTTATTGTTATTTCAAGTTTTAATATTATTTTAACAGTTTTTCTTGTATACGACGTGGTAGACGTTTAAAAAAATGAAGAAAAAATGGAATCGAACAGATACTTTGAACCTTTTATTAGTATAATTTTGTATATATTTTTTAAAACTTTAATCCTAGTTTTGAAAATGTTGCAGAGAATAAACATTTTCATTTGCTTAAACGCCTACCGCGTCGTACACAGTAAAAATTGTTAAAATAATATTAAAACTTAAAATAACAATAAAACGGTTAAAGTTAGGTACAGGGAGGGAATATAATAGATGTTTTATAGACAATTCAAAAACGAATTAAAAAATGTTAGGGTTTTATTTAAAAAAAAAGGAGTTACGTATATGTGAAAATTTTAAAATTCGGCGCCCGTCTTCGGTACCATTTGCCATAGATGGAAAAATTTTTGCCAATTCATACTTAATCTGATAGTTTAAACCGCACCTCTCTAAGTTGCACAGTTCCTGCGATATTCGATTTTTTAAAGACTGCAACAGTCGTTAATTTTTACAAAGAAAATGGAATTACTCGGTAACAGTCCATTTTAGACTTGTGATACATAAAGTTGATGTAAAATGAAACGAAGAATCAGAATATGCAATAATATATAGGGTGTTCTATTTAAAATAAAAAGGTTGGGTGCGCCTGGGCTGTCCATACTGAAAAACTTTTTACGTGATAGAAGACTTGACTATGAACAACTTTTATTTATTTTAAATATCCGAGCCATTATCCACCAGACACAGACAGTTGCCACACCCTGTATATATATATATATATATATATATATATATATACATACACAGTAAGAATAATTTTAGAATTGGGATTATCTTTAGACATGTCATTGCTTATATTGCAAATTTCACTCAGGCGTTAAGGATTAACAATTTCCATTACCTATTATTATATATTTAGATTATAAGATTTAGGAATCAATAAGAATTGATTTTTTTTGTGTTGATTTACGGAAGCAGCCAAGGTATATGTAAATATTTTTTCAAAATTGTTTAATAGAATTCGATTATTCAACTTATTTCTTTGTTTAAATTGTGATGGACTTTCCTTACAGTTAAAGTTTTAAAGAGAACCAATATTATATTGTGAAGCTATATAAAGTATTATTCCGTTTAAAAATGATCAAACCTTTGACATTTGAGCTAAATAATTGATCTGAGGATTGTTTATATTGAATCATATCGATTACAAAATTTAATTACGGTCCATTTACTAAGTCATTGGGTTTACAATATTGGTCCCGATTAATTTATTAAGTAGAAATTTCAGATTTGGTCGCAGCGATTCATTTGTGCTTGGAACGTTGAAATACATTTTAATGATAAAGAATTTCAAATAGTATTTGAGAAAATATATGATTCATAAACGACTCACTGATCATTACACTTTTCAATTTTTAAGATACGAAGTAATGTTTTTGTGTTTAAAAATAAATACACCGATTTATTATTTTTCCAAATTGGGTGATTTTTATTTATTTCAAAATTTTAAGACAGATATAAATATGAGTTTATGCGTATACGAGGGTAAATTTGAAAGTATTCAAATAACGTCTCATTAATTAGATGATGAATAAGTTTACAACACCGTATATGTTTCAAAATTTTATTAAGCTTTGGATAAATTTATTTTTATTGTTAATTATACTTGAAGACCTAAAATTAAGATTATTGCGACGAAATTTAATGTACTTTCTTAAAGTCAAATGGTGTACGAATAAAATGTTTGAACTTGAATTGTGTATGATTTTGCCGAGTAGGCTATAATTCTATCTTCCACAGTCGTGTAGGATTAACAAACCAACTTGCCTAGGACTGTTTATTTCAGAGAAATTTTGGATTGCAGTGGCGCCTAGAGACTATTCTTTTCGGATTGAATCTTGTTATTTGTTGTATTATGGTAAGTGCAAGGTGTTTGAAACTAAATTTTAACCAGTTTACGTTTTATAGCGAGCCGGACCATTTCCAACCGCAGTTAGCTTGGCAACCCGCTTACCTCGGTAAGTCTTTACGGCGCCTAATGCGGTTTGATCGTGTAACAGTAAATGTATATCTTGCATTCAACGTCCATTGTAAGTAGAGAAATAGACAAACAGAGAAACAAAATTGCAAATTAATACGCATATTTGGCGTACGTATGTCTATGTCTTTGCTTATTTCCAAACGTTCTATTTTATCCATATTCTGTCGTAATAGTAGATTATGAAACTAGTTTACAATGCAAGGAGTGATTTTTACCGCGCATTATAAACGAGTTTCATACACTATATTACCGTCGACTAGTGGAGTCCATTTTTCCCATTTTCCTATCTGGAAATTCCAATTGTACCATTAATACTAAAAACATTATGGCTTCTTGTGCCGTAAAGTGATAGATTATTAATGATTTTGGCATTCATAATCACAGCATTCTGATACTAGTCGACTATAATAATAGGTATATTGCCCAATGTTTTTGTGGATATGTTTGCATCAAACTCGTGTCTCAATGATTCTGGAAAAGATGTGCCCCTAGTCAACTCTTTTTCATACGCTATGAAACTAATTCACTTTCGATACAAGCTTGATCTCAATAAGGCGACTGCCCAGACGGTATCCCAGCTATTGTCTTAAAGAAAAGTTCCCACGAACTAGTGCCAGTCCTATCTAAGCTCTATACGATCTCTATGTCTTCTGGGGAATTCCCTTCATCATGGATGTTAGCAAATGTTCAACCTATTCCCAAAAAAGGAGATAAGACCGCTTCCTCAAACTACCGACCAATTGCCATCACATCCATTTCGTATAAAATCATGGAAAAAGCTATCAATCAGCAACTACTCACGTTTCTTGAAACTAACAAACTCCTTAGTGACCACCAATATGGGTTTAGGCAAGTTTGGAATAATACAGTAGAGCAGTCCGGTGAAACAGTTGTAGTCGCTTTAGATATCTCAAAGGTATTTGACCAAGTTTCGCATAAGTGTTTACTTGCCAAACTAACCTCGTTTGGGTTAAATGAGACGCTCATCAACTGGGTTTCTAGTTTCCTTGATAAAAGACGACTACGTGTCGTAGTTGATGGCTTTTTTTCAAAAGAAGTTAGAATTAACGCGGGCGTACCACAGAGAACCGTTATAGCGCCTACACTTTTCATACTGTACATAAATGACCTTATTTCTTCAACAACTAACCCCATCCATTGCTTTGCTGACGATAGCACTCTTC
>JARFJB010001836.1:97500-140000 GCA_036346205.1 Vesta saturnalis
GAATCATGCCCTTTTACTAGAATTCTTTTTTTGTAAGCAACCTCGTTACAGGTTATGTTAATGCCCACTCAAATACTATTAGCTTTTAACTTATCTCTTTTACACGGTGTTTCTAGGTTACATTATTTAAGCTTAATTTGTCACTGTGTTAGAAATTTCCTTAGATATTAGGAACGCTTAGGTTTAATGTTGAAATATGTTAGTTGTCAGCAAATATTAATCTGTTAAAGTTTGAGGGTCACTGGTTTGAAGTTAAATGGTATGCGAAAGGTGCAAGTTTCAATGAAATCAACCTGAAACTATGCCTAATTTTATCTTCATTTAATAGTATGTGTAGAGTGGCCAGATTTGGAGCGAATTGCAGGTAAGGTATTGTAAAGGGACGCCGTCAGACATCCCGATTTATTATTATTTTTAATTAGTTCCCAAAGTTTATTAACAAGACGCCGTCCTTTATAAAATTTTCCTATCATGATTAATTATTTGCTAAGTAAAATACCAATACCGATTCACAGAATTTAGTAAAATAACGTGACGCGCTAAATGCACAGGTGCAAGACATTATAAAGATTCGTAGAAATTCTAGTAAAAATTAAACAGATTTCATAACGTTGCATATAATTGCACAATAATTAATCATGCATCCTCCTCCAGACGTAAAACCCAAAACGTTTACAAGTTTTGATACGTCAGAGCATCTTCCACCAATCCAGGCTTACGGAAGCTCACCAAAAGTTTAGTAACCACCCTTGCGAATTATATATAAAAACGCGGCACGCGCTGCAAAAGAGAGTTTTTCCTTTTTCTTTACCGTGTGCTATAAATCGCATTCGCGCCGACTACTACCTGTTGTAAACCAGCCGCCTGAAACCGTCGTCCGAGTAGAAACCGCGATTCCGCGACTTGATAGCATCACCGAAGTTAAAAGGTTAGAAGTTGCAGAAATCTAACGTTGAAAGTACGTAAGTTGAGATACCTGGTTATAGGGATATGCAGGGTTGTAAGCCCGACATACTCTTCTATTGCCAAACGTATTTCTTCTAGTATCAGACATATACACACCTACACAGTGGAGTTTGAAGGGTAGTTGCCCGACATTCCATTAGACCGAACGAAATCCTACTGTTAGTATAACGGGTGGTTTGCCCAGATTGCTACAAAGGAGATCTACATATACACACCTACACAGTGGAGTTTGAAGGGTAGTTGCCCGACATTCCATTAGACCGAACGAAATCCTACTGTTAGTATAACGGGTGGTTTGCCCAGATTGCTACAAAAGGAGATCAACCTACACAAATTTACACAAACACCACCACGCAATACACCTCGACAAACGTACCATCGACCGCCAGATACCTGTAATTGAAACCTCGTCGGAAGATTGAGTAGAACACCTCGTTAACGCCGTAAATCCAGTAATATAGAAGCGTAACCGTAAACACGAGACGTGTCCGTTAGTAGTTAAAAACCACCACCCGTAAAGTAAACGAAACCACCACCACCGCTATCGTAAGAACGTAAGTTGCACCTTTCACAAGCATTAAGATTGTTACCCGTAAACCAGAGACTACCTGATAGTTTCCTGTCGTAAATAAACAATATCGTGATTGTTAAACGCGAAAGAAAGGATTTTATTTTAAAATAGAAAACGAAGGTTTTATATTTTAAAAACACGGCCAACATAACAAAAGCTTGTAATTTTTATTTTGTTTAAATAAAAACCGGTATAAGATAATTAATATCGTAAAAAGAAATATAAATTCCGCAGCTACCGTATAAACGCTATTCTTATAAGAAAAGCTTTCATTTATTTAAAAGGGCAAAATTGAATGTAAATGGGACTGAGTTTATTCTCATAAGAAAAGCAGGTATAAAACTTTACACTTTTAAACGACCTCTTTAAAATATCGATTATATTTTAAAGGCCGAGTATTGAACCCATCTTATCGCGCACTTGTTTATATCGCGTTATCTGACTACCTGCTTCTGTATTTTATACAGGGACGTATTTAGGTAAAATTATTTATTAATTTATTTATATTAAAATTAACCAGTATAAATTAAAACAGTTAAAAGACAAAAACTAACAATCAAAACCCCAACCCTTCTATTAACGTCACGTTACAGAAACTACAGAGGACCACCTGACTGCAGATCAACCGAGGAAGTCATTACATTTGACACCCGAACGTGAGATATTATACAGCTGGCGCCTAAAGACCACCTGGAGAAGGAAGAGTTATAAATTTGCCTGTATTTATATCTTAAGTTACATAATATAGAAATATAATTAAATAGGGAATAAAGTATGTATATATATGAATCTGTGTAATCTATTTGTTCAACGTGTTAAGAGCCTGATTAACGAACCCCGATCCCAATTTTGCAAGTACAAAATTCCGACTGAGCTAGATAAGGGAAAAGTAAGAACTATTAATTAATAATAGTACTAAGTAGAGTAAGTAACAATTAAAGACCACCTGAAAATATCATTTTACATTTGGCGCCCAACGTGGGGCTCCGAAAAACACATTGAACAATAGATAAATTCTGTTACAGAAACAACCGAGGAACACTAGAAGCCGGGCAACACTAAATTAATTTTATATATACATTTTTCAGGAATAATAACAAATTGTTTCAGAATGAGTATACCGAGGATTACAGAAGAAACGGACACGAAGGTAGGATGGATCTACCACCTGAAGAAAGAAGAGTTAACGGAAGAAGCCCGTAAATATAAACTGGAAACTGGAGGAAACGTCGAGGCATTAAGAGCTCGTTTAGTGAAATACATACGCACCGGAGAAGGTCAAGTCACCGCACACACATCCACAATTGTTACACCAGCCGTTCAAATACCGTCACCACCGACAGAAAATATTACCGGTCACCCAGAAACCAGACGCGCAGACATTTGCGATCGTATACGCAAATGGGGTGTAAAATACGATGGGATAAGTGACCCGATTTCGTTCCTTGAAAGAATCGAAGAATTGCAAGCATGTTACAACGTCACCGACAACGATCTTTTACTCGCACTCCCGGAGCTATTAAAAGAACCAACCTTATTGTGGTACCGAAACAATCAAAGATCCTGGACGACCTGGCAAGACTTTCTTAAAAGTTTTAGATTACAATTCTTACCGCCACGCCATCAATTTAAATTGGAAGAAGAGATAAGAAACAGATTGCAACGACCACGAGAAAAAGCTGCTGAATATGTTACAGCCATCTTGACACTAACGCGACGTCACGGAAACCTGTCCCCGGAAGCTCAACTACAACGAATCTACGATAATCTGAAGGTAGAGTACAAATATTACATACGACAGCACGATTTTACCGACCTGACCGGACTCCTGGAACTAGCTACACAATTTGAAATGCTACCACCACCAGCGCATTCTCCGTCTCCCAGTTATAACCGACCGAAAGTACATTTCAATAGCGTAACTCCTGCAACCGATAAACCACCAGCCCGGTCCCCTGAAACTACTGTTGTCACCGTAAGAAGACCAGCACCAGAGACGACCCCGTACAATAGACAAGACGTCTGTTGGCGATGTGGAAAACCCGGACACCTGAAGGTGCATTGTAGAGGTCCCTTCAAAGCATTTTGTTCTAGATGTGGAAAGACAGATGTGTTATCTCGTGACTGCCCCTGCCCGAAGTCGGAAAACTGTTCACGCCGGTAAAGAACAACCAGGAAACTTTAATCACCCCGGCTTCCAGACCTGGAAAGAGAATGTCTTCGACCGAATGGCACGCTTGGCTGCAAACCGTAGCACAATTTAACCAGAGAAAACCAGATGAATGGTCCCACCGTCCCTCTGACGACAGATTATTTCTTAAGATTGTAATCTTTAATACACCCGTTAATGCATTAATCGACACCGGAGCGTCGAGAACGTATATAGGAGAGAAAGTAAAGAACTTATTGATCAATAACCAAGTATATCCGAGCACGCTACAAACAGCAACCGTACGCCTAGCTGACAGTTCACTAGCAGAAACCCGCGGCTTGTACATTTTCCCCGCCGACATAGAGAAACAAACGCTCCAGCTACCCGGTTACTACATACCACAGTTGTCTACCGACATCGTGATCGGACTAGACGTACTTGAACATCTCCAGGCCGCTATCCATGTTCACCAGAAACAATTAGAAATTTCAGGAATACGTATCCGTTGCAAAGCTACATCCAAGGAGGATTGAACGGAATCCAAGGACTAGAAAAGGACCAGCTGCCCTTGCTCAACGAAGTTATAGAAGAAGAATTAGCGGAAAAGTACGACGGACCATACCTGATCCACAAAATAAAATCGCCCGTGATAGTAGAACTCCGAGAACCCAGCACGCAAAAATCCGCGGGAGAAACACACGTTAAGGATTTGAAGACAGCAATTGACGTCACGAACCAGGCGACGAGCGTAACCAATGAAGACAAAGCAAAATTAACGGTCATCGATTACCCGCGCTTAAATGAACATATAAATATGGAAAATGATAATAGGACGGATATAAGTACAAAATGGCACCGATACGAAAGCTAGAGAGAGACGCCGCCCGAAAATAACCCCTGGCAACCGAAGAGCTACCGACAACCCGGGACAGAAGGGTTACCAGCCGCCTTTATAGCACACCGCCCAGTGCCACTAGATAACTCGCCGGAGAGGGACAGATCACCCATCCGAAACCGACCGCCCACGCCGACGCCGAGAACTTCATCACCGTCCGCTCCTCGTAAACCGACGCCCATGGACGTCAGTTGGGAACTCTCGCCGCCCCGCCTCCACAACAACGGCAGACCACGCACGCCCGGTACACCGGAACACCTCCGACAAACAAACGAGATAACCCGAAAACTTGCAGACATCAAACTGCAGGAAGTCAATGACAGCCGCCAAATGCCGCCGCCCGCACAACAGCCGCCGAGAGGACAATCCGCCAGAAAACGCCGAAACCGCCGCCGCATCGGACTCTTCACACCTACAGGTACCAGAATCAAAGTGAAGAGGACGGACGTCGAAAACCCCGACGAAAGGAGGGTATGTAAAGGGACGCCGTCAGACATCCCGATTTATTATTATTTTTAATTAGTTCCCAAAGTTTATTAACAAGACGCCGTCCTTTATAAAATTTTCCTATCATGATTAATTATTTGCTAAGTAAAATACCAATACCGATTCACAGAATTTAGTAAAATAACGTGACGCGCTAAATGCACAGGTGCAAGACATTATAAAGATTCGTAGAAATTCTAGTAAAAATTAAACAGATTTCATAACGTTGCATATAATTGCACAATAATTAATCATGCATCCTCCCTCCAGACGTAAAAACCCAAAACGTTTACAAGTTTTGATACGTCAGAGCATCTTCCACCAATCCAGGCTTACGGAAGCTCACCAAAAAGTTTAGTAACCACCCTTGCGAATTATATATAAAAACGCGGCACGCGCTGCAAAAGAGAGTTTTTTCCTTTTTCTTTACCGTGTGCTATAAATCGCATTCGCGCCGACTACTACCTGTTGTAAACCAGCCGCCTGAAACCGTCGTCCGAGTAGAAACCGCGATTCCGCGACTTGATAGCATCACCGAAGTTAAAAGGTTAGAAGTTGCAGAAATCTAACGTTGAAAGTACGTAAGTTGAGATACCTGGTTATAGGGATATGCAGGGTTGTAAGCCCGACATACTCTTCTATTGCCAAACGTATTTCTTCTAGTATCAGACATATACACACCTACACAGTGGAGTTTGAAGGGTAGTTGCCCGACATTCCATTAGACCGAACGAAATCCTACTGTTAGTATAACGGGTGGTTTGCCCAGATTGCTACAAAGGAGATCTACATATACACACCTACACAGTGGAGTTTGAAGGGTAGTTGCCCGACATTCCATTAGACCGAACGAAATCCTACTGTTAGTATAACGGGTGGTTTGCCCAGATTGCTACAAAAGGAGATCAACCTACACAAATTTACACAAACACCACCACGCAATACACCTCGACAAACGTACCATCGACCGCCAGATACCTGTAATTGAAACCTCGTCGGAAGATTGAGTAGAACACCTCGTTAACGCCGTAAATCCAGTAATATAGAAGCGTAACCGTAAACACGAGACGTGTCCGTTAGTAGTTAAAACCACCACCCGTAAAGTAAACGAAACCACCACCACCGCTATCGTAAGAACGTAAGTTGCACCTTTCACAAGCATTAAGATTGTTACCCGTAAACCAGAGACTACCTGATAGTTTCCTGTCGTAAATAAACAATATCGTGATTGTTAAACGCGAAAGAAAGGATTTTATTTTAAAATAGAAAACGAAGGTTTTATATTTTAAAACACACCAACATAACAAAAGCTTGTAATTTTATTTTGTTTAAATAAAACCGGTATAAGATAATTAATATCGTAAAAGAAATATAAATTCCGCAGCTACCGTATAAACGCTATTCTTATAAGAAAAGCTTTCATTTATTTAAAAGGGCAAAATTGAATGTAAATGGGACTGAGTTTATTCTCATAAGAAAAGCAGGTATAAAACTTTACACTTTTAAACGACCTCTTTAAAATATCGATTATATTTTAAAGGCCGAGTATTGAACCCATCTTATCGCGCACTTGTTTATATCGCGTTATCTGACTACCTGCTTCTGTATTTTATACAGGGACGTATTTAGGTAAAATTATTTATTAATTTATTTATATTAAAAATTAACCAGTATAAATTAAAACAGTTAAAAGACAAAACTAACAATCAAAACCCCAACCCTTCTATTAACGTCACGTTACAGAAACTACAGAGGACCACCTGACTGCAGATCAACCGAGGAAGTCATTACATTTGACACCCGAACGTGAGATATTATACAGCTGGCGCCTAAAGACCACCTGGAGAAGGAAGAGTTATAAATTTGCCTGTATTTATATCTTAAGTTACATAATATAGAAATATAATTAAATAGGGAATAAAGTATGTATATATATGAATCTGTGTAATCTATTTGTTCAACGTGTTAAGAGCCTGATTAACGAACCGATCCCAATTTTGCAAGTACAAAATTCCGACTGAGCTAGATAAGGAAAAGTAAGAACTATTAATTAATAATAGTACTAAGTAGAGTAAGTAACAATTAAAGACCACCTGAAAATATCATTTTACATTTGGCGCCAACGTGGGGCTCCGAAAACACATTGAACAATAGATAAATTCTGTTACAGAAACAACCGAGGAACACTAGAAGCCGGGCAACACTAAATTAATTTTATATATACATTTTTCAGGAATAATAACAAATTGTTTCAGAATGAGTATACCGAGGATTACAGAAGAAACGGACACGAAGGTAGGATGGATCTACCACCTGAAGAAAGAAGAGTTAACGGAAGAAGCCCGTAAATATAAACTGGAAACTGGAGGAAACGTCGAGGCATTAAGAGCTCGTTTAGTGAAATACATACGCACCGGAGAAGGTCAAGTCACCGACACACATCCACAATTGTTACACCAGCCGTTCAAATACCGTCACCACCGACAGAAAATATTACCGGTCACCCAGAAACCAGACGCGCAGACATTTGCGATCGTATACGCAAATGGGGTGTAAAATACGATGGGATAAGTGACCCGATTTCGTTCCTTGAAAGAATCGAAGAATTGCAAGCATGTTACAACGTCACCGACAACGATCTTTACTCGCACTCCCGGAGCTATTAAAAGAACCAACCTTATTGTGGTACCGAAACAATCAAAGATCCTGGACGACCTGGCAAGACTTTCTTAAAAGTTTTAGATTACAATTCTTACCGCCACGCCATCAATTTAAATTGGAAGAAGAGATAAGAAACAGATTGCAACGACCACGAGAAAAAGCTGCTGAATATGTTACAGCCATCTTGACACTAACGCGACGTCACGGAAACCTGTCCCCGGAAGCTCAACTACAACGAATCTACGATAATCTGAAGGTAGAGTACAAATATTACATACGACAGCACGATTTTACCGACCTGACCGGACTCCTGGAACTAGCTACACAATTTGAAATGCTACCACCACCAGCGCATTCTCCGTCTCCCAGTTATAACCGACCGAAAGTACATTTCAATAGCGTAACTCCTGCAACCGATAAACCACCAGCCCGGTCCCCTGAAACTACTGTTGTCACCGTAAGAAGACCAGCACCAGAGACGACCCGTACAATAGACAAGACGTCTGTTGGCGATGTGGAAAACCGGACACCTGAAGGTGCATTGTAGAGGTCCTTCAAAGCATTTTGTTCTAGATGTGGAAAGACAGATGTGTTATCTCGTGACTGCCCCTGCCCGAAGTCGGAAAACTGTTCACGCCGGTAAAGAACAACCAGGAAACTTTAATCACCCCGGCTTCCAGACCTGGAAAGAGAATGTCTTCGACCGAATGGCACGCTTGGCTGCAAACCGTAGCACAATTTAACCAGAAAACCAGATGAATGGTCCCACCGTCCCTCTGACGACAGATTATTTCTTAAGATTGTAATCTTTAATACACCCGTTAATGCATTAATCGACACCGGAGCGTCGAGAACGTATATAGGAGAGAAAGTAAAGAACTTATTGATCAATAACCAAGTATATCCGAGCACGCTACAAACAGCAACCGTACGCCTAGCTGACAGTTCACTAGCAGAAACCCGCGGCTTGTACATTTTCCCCGCCGACATAGAGAAACAAACGCTCCAGCTACCCGGTTACTACATACCACAGTTGTCTACCGACATCGTGATCGGACTAGGCCGCTATCCATGTTCACCAGAAACAATTAGAAATTTCAGGAATACGTATCCCGTTGCAAAGCTACGTCCAAGGAGGATTGAACGGAATCCAAGGACTAGAAAAGGACCAGCTGCCCTTGCTCAACGAAGTTATAGAAGAAGAATTAGCGGAAAAGTACGACGGACCATACCTGATCCACAAAATAAAATCGCCCGTGATAGTAGAACTCCGAGAACCCAGCACGCAAAAATCCGCGGGAGAAACACACGTTAAGGATTTGAAGACAGCAATTGACGTCACGAACCAGGCGACGAGCGTAACCAATGAAGACAAAGCAAAATTAACGGTCATCGATTACCCGCGCTTAAATGAACATATAAATATGGAAAATGATAATAGGACGGATATAAGTACAAAATGGCACCGATACGAAAGCTAGAGAGGAGACGCCGCCGAAAATAACCCCTGGCAACCGAAGAGCTACCGACAACCCGGGACAGAAGGGTTACCAGCCGCCTTTATAGCACACCGCCCAGTGCCACTAGATAACTCGCCGGAGAGGGACAGATCACCCATCCGAAACCGACCGCCCACGCCGACGCCGAGAACTTCATCACCGTCCGCTCCTCGTAAACCGACGCCCATGGACGTCAGTTGGGAACTCTCGCCGCCCCGCCTCCACAACAACGGCAGACCACGCACGCCCGGTACACCGGAACACCTCCGACAAACAAACGAGATAACCCGAAAACTTGCAGACATCAAACTGCAGGAAGTCAATGACAGCCGCCAAATGCCGCCGCCCGCACAACAGCCGCCGAGAGGACAATCCGCCAGAAAACGCCGAAACCGCCGCCGCATCGGACTCTTCACACCTACAGGTACCAGAATCAAAGTGAAGAGGACGGACGTCGAAACCCCGACGAAAGGAGGGTATGTAAAGGACGCCGTCAGACATCCCGATTTATTATTATTTTAATTAGTTCCCAAAGTTTATTAACAAGACGCCGTCCTTTATAAAATTTTCCTATCATGATTAATTATTTGCTAAGTAAAATACCAATACCGATTCACAGAATTTAGTAAAATAACGTGACGCGCTAAATGCACAGGTGCAAGACATTATAAAGATTCGTAGAAATTCTAGTAAAAATTAAACAGATTTCATAACGTTGCATATAATTGCACAATAATTAATCATGCATCCTCCTCCAGACGTAAAACCCAAAACGTTTACAAGTTTTGATACGTCAGAGCATCTTCCACCAATCCAGGCTTACGGAAGCTCACCAAAAGTTTAGTAACCACCCTTGCGAATTATATATAAAAACGCGGCACGCGCTGCAAAAGAGAGTTTTTCCTTTTCTTTACCGTGTGCTATAAATCGCATTCGCGCCGACTACTACCTGTTGTAAACCAGCCGCCTGAAACCGTCGTCCGGTAGAAACCGCGATTCCGCGACTTGATAGCATCACCGAAGTTAAAAGGTTAGAAGTTGCAGAAATCTAACGTTGAAAGTACGTAAGTTGAGATACCTGGTTATAGGGATATGCAGGGTTGTAAGCCCGACATACTCTTCTATTGCCAAACGTATTTCTTCTAGTATCAGACATATACACACCTACACAGTGGAGTTTGAAGGGTAGTTGCCCGACATTCCATTAGACCGAACGAAATCCTACTGTTAGTATAACGGGTGGTTTGCCCAGATTGCTACAAAGGAGATCTACATATACACACCTACACAGTGGAGTTTGAAGGGTAGTTGCCCGACATTCCATTAGACCGAACGAAATCCTACTGTTAGTATAACGGGTGGTTTGCCCAGATTGCTACAAAAGGAGATCAACCTACACAAATTTACACAAACACCACCACGCAATACACCTCGACAAACGTACCATCGACCGCCAGATACCTGTAATTGAAACCTCGTCGGAAGATTGAGTAGAACACCTCGTTAACGCCGTAAATCCAGTAATATAGAAGCGTAACCGTAAACACGAGACGTGTCCGTTAGTAGTTAAAACCACCACCCGTAAAGTAAACGAAACCACCACCACCGCTATCGTAAGAACGTAAGTTGCACCTTTCACAAGCATTAAGATTGTTACCCGTAAACCAGAGACTACCTGATAGTTTCCTGTCGTAAATAAACAATATCGTGATTGTTAAACGCGAAAGAAAGGATTTTATTTTAAAATAGAAAACGAAGGTTTTATATTTTAAAACACGCCAACATAACAAAAGCTTGTAATTTTTATTTTGTTTAAATAAAAACCGGTATAAGATAATTAATATCGTAAAAGAAATATAAATTCCGCAGCTACCGTATAAACGCTATTCTTATAAGAAAAGCTTTCATTTATTTAAAAGGGCAAAATTGAATGTAAATGGGACTGAGTTTATTCTCATAAGAAAAGCAGGTATAAAACTTTACACTTTTAAACGACCTCTTTAAAATATCGATTATATTTTAAAGGCCGAGTATTGAACCCATCTTATCGCGCACTTGTTTATATCGCGTTATCTGACTACCTGCTTCTGTATTTTATACAGGGACGTATTTAGGTAAAATTATTTATTAATTTATTTATATTAAAATTAACCAGTATAAATTAAAACAGTTAAAAGACAAAACTAACAATCAAAACCCCAACCCTTCTATTAACGTCACGTTACAGAAACTACAGAGGACCACCTGACTGTAGATCAACCGAGGAAGTCATTACATTTGACACCCGAACGTGAGATATTATACAGCTGGCGCCTAAAGACCACCTGGAGAAGGAAGAGTTATAAATTTGCCTGTATTTATATCTTAAGTTACATAATATAGAAATATAATTAAATAGGAATAAAGTATGTATATATATGAATCTGTGTAATCTATTTGTTCAACGTGTTAAGAGCCTGATTAACGAACCCCGATCCCAATTTTGCAAGTACAAAATTCCGACTGAGCTAGATAAGGGAAAAGTAAGAACTATTAATTAATAATAGTACTAAGTAGAGTAAGTAACAATTAAAGACCACCTGAAAATATCATTTTACAGTATTATCCTCACCAGGAGTGTTTACCGCTACGTTGTTCTTATATAAAACAGTGAATTAAATAAGGATGGTGAACATTCGTAGTACACTTGACGAAATCGACATACGGTATTGAATAAGCAAATGTAGTAGATCGAGTAAACCTATCAACGTGAAATCAATTTGTTTAACATGCATATGTGTTTAATTCTCATTTGACTAACACTACATAACCTCTATTATTTTGTTTATCCTTTGACTGTTTCCTCATTTTCCACATTAGATTACTGTTAGATTTCAAGGATATTGTTTTTCAACCGTTATCATTACGATAATCAACGTTCTCTAATTTTTACAAAATAAATCAAAATGAATAAGTAATTGTATCTTGGAATTCTGCAACTTTAAATGCTGCTTTTCCAATCAGAATTTATTACAAAGAAAATAATTCCGACTCATGTTTTTCATATTAGGCCATATGGTTGTATGTGATTACGTAGCGGTAAACACTCCTGGCGAGGATATACTAATTTTTACGACTTAGTTGCGTCGTAACTAACTTTATTTCATTACCACCTTTAGAACCCCCCTATTGTGGATAAGAGGATACAGATGCAACTGATTTAGGTTGGCAATCTTGCCTGCTGTTTTCAAGCGTTTCTGACATTAAACATTTGGCATAACATATTTTATTATAACACATATTTATTAGTGTGATAAAATAAACATGAAGCTAAGATTTGACAGTTGTCAAACTATTATTTTTCAGAATCTGACAACAACCGCGCCTTCTGACAGTATTAATATTAGTGACGCAACTGCTCTAGCTCGTAAATGTAGGAGTCATCGGTAGGACTTGAAAGGGCACCTTCTGTGGATTATCAATGGTATTATAGCCCTTCAATTGTTCGCTATGCTTCAATTGTTAATTTTGGCATATTCCTAAAATTTTCTATAACTCGCTATTCTCCAGAGATAAGGAAATAACACTAAAACATAGTAAATTTCGCATAAGTTTGGTTTTACGTCATAATGTTTTATTATTGCAACATTTTTTAAATCTAAATTGTTACAGCGATAGGAAAGTTAATTAATGCGGTTTAACATATTTTATTAAATATTAAGTCGTTATGTGTTTGAAGTTTGACTAGCAGGTGTATGCTTGAAAGCTGCTTTACGGAAGGGGCGTAACGAATCATTGGAAATTCTTATGCGTACATTCTTGATGTAAAAATGTCACTAGTTGGTAATTAATTACGTCGGTACACTCTGCAATCAAAGACGTCTTTGTTTGGTACGTTGAAACTTGAGACCTAAATCGAGCGCTTGTTACGGACGAATGAATATTTTTAAAATTAAGATGTTTAATAATTAATATGAAACTGTTTCAACATAATAATTTTTTTGGTTTTTTTATCACCTTTGAAAAATGGGGGCCGATTGCGGGAGTAAGTTTGAAATCGGGGGAAAAAGTAGTGACACTTAGAGTGTCGACGGAGCCTGATTGGGTTCGTTAATTAAATACCTTTATTGTAAACAGTTTGTCTGTAAACGCTAATTTGTCTTTTCTTTGGGGTGTTGGTTTTAATGTGTTTTTCAAATATTAATCTATAAATAAGTCACCCTTTTTGAAGTTAAACCGCGTGTGTTAACGATGTGCGTCTGTGATCCCTTTAACGGAATATATATTCAAGTGTAAGTAGGTATTTTTATAGAAATTAAGGCGGACAGCAAATAATTGTACAAACCTATATAACGTATTAAAGATCGAGCGTTGCCTTGCAAATATATCTCATTCGCACGCGGGCTCATTAACCTGAGGTCTGCTAAAATAAAACCGTATAGGGCTCCTTTACTGTTATATTTGTGTGAATTAGCATTGTTGTTTGTTATTTGTGTAGAGGTGAGCATGGAGCACAGGATACTGCTCGGTTATAAATTGTAATGTGCAGTTGCGAAGTGTGTACATACTCCCGTGTCCAGATGACCAATAAACACCTCGAATTTTATTTTTATTGTTGTATAGATGAATGTGTAACCTGAGAAAGGAGCGCTGTATTTTTTTAACGCACTCAACCTTATATATCGGTCACGATGTTATGATCTATTCATATCTTACCCTTGTAAGGCTTTGTTTTAATGATTTTTTTTGTGTCAGTTTGTTAAGTAGAATTGTTTGTTCTTAGATTTGCATTATTGCAAATCAGTTCAAATTACACATTTCAAGATAGGGTACCTGGGGATGCTACATATTATAATTGATTAAATGTGAAAACATGTAGTACATGATAAAATGGTAGGTTACGAAGAAACAGTTTTAGTATACATATCCTCTTCGCCCAAGTTTATTACTGTGGGAGCAATGTCTTCAAGATCTGATTGTTTCTCTCGTTCATACCATTCGTGTATTATTGCTTCTGTGTGCTTGATTGATTTGTGTCAAATTTCGGGAGTTCTCAATTGCATTGCTTCTCGCCACATACTTAAGCAGCTTTAGATGGTTCTGCCATCCCTGCCAATGTGTCTATTGTAATAATTTTTTGCTGTGCCCCAAATTAGTTCAATCGGATTAAAAACACAATGATAGGAAGGTAAACGTAAAACGAAGTGACCATATTGCACCGCTAATTGCTCCACAGGGTATACTTTAGATGGAATATTTCTAAAAAGTAGAGAAGAGTGTTCATATGGCGCAAAATAATTTAAGGAAGGTACTTGCTGTGCAACCTTTACTAAAAGGTCAGTTTTAAATTAATTTTCGGAGAATTCTACATTAATTTTGCGTAACCACACTTTAATGTCGTCTTTTCTCCAAGAGGTGTTTGATATATTTGATAGCAATGTATTATGGTAAGGTGCGTTATCTAACACGATTACTCACTAAATTCTTTCATAATTTTTTCTTGGCTCCAATGTATAAACTTTTCTTGATTCATTTCGCCATGATAGCACCAGTAGGTTTGAAGCAAATATTAGATCAGCACCAGGAATAAAACCGTTTTCGCAACCAGCATGACGAATAATATACCTGCAACGGTAGGGCATTACCTACGTAACATTAAAACACACAGAGTTCAGCAACTCACCTTTTACCATCGGTTTTAATACTTCTTATACTTCGTTTATCACTCTTGCCACGAACAATCATTTGTGCCATTTAGAAAATACATGGGAAACATTTTCTTTTCTTGTCTTGTATTGTTTTAACAAGTGAATCCTTTTTCTTGCAATGTCTGGTGATTCCGTCAACCCTGCAGGTGTCGTGTCTTTTTGCCATTGAAAACCGATTTGTTTTAATAATCGATAAAAGGATATTTTAGTGTCTTCAAAAAGTTGTTTAGCATGAACTTTCTCATGGAAGATGTGAGAGATGGAGGTAATATTTAACGAACTAACATTCAAAACTTTCTTACTACGATCGCGTCTTTTTGAAGTCGCGTAGGAGCAGTATTGCAGCTTGTGAAATTTTGGTAATTGTTCCAATGCTAAGTTCCAATGCTTCCACAACTCGCTGCAATAAATCAGTTTTCATTTTATATAATTACATTGTTTACCTTGTAATGATCCTGACAAATCCTTACAAAATTTTCCTTTCCTAGAAATACTTCACATCAGTCCTTATTTCCAAGTTGTTTCCTCAACTGTGTTATCATTGTTAATAAATCATATTAGTTGTTATTCCGTTTTCCCACTCCGGCCTTTTTCCTATATACCAGATCCCCAGCCATCAAAGCATTCGATTCAATTCATTCATTCATATTGATTTCATTCATATGATTTTCGTACCAGACCAAAAATTTTGATTATACCTGACCTGATACCTTTTACCAGAGACCGTGTTACACGTCCAAACCGCACTAGGCGTCGTGTATGCTTACTAATGTAAGCGGGTTGCCAAGCCAGCAAACAGGGAGATGGGCGTGGTCGAAATAAGAAGTAAAATGAATGATTAATACGCTCAAACATCTTACACCGATATTCAAACAGCTCAGTCCGGGAAAATATGTCTCCAGGCGCCACCACAATCGAAACTTTGCTAAAATAATTGTCTTAAGCTGGGTATTAATTAACCCTACTTGATTGTGGAAAGTAGGATTGTGCTTACTCAGCAAACTCTCACACGAGGATCCTAAAACAAACACTCGTCCCAAAGAATTCAACTCAAACTCAAATATATTTAGTACTACCCAGGTTATTAGAAACTTTTTGAATACACCTCGTATACCAACATTTCCATAACAAAATCTTTCACTCAAATTTAACTGCATTTACGTAACCAACAGTTATCAAAAAAAAAACTGAAATACACGGGTCGTCACAAACTTCCTAATTGTACCCTGTACATCCAGAATACCAACACGTTAACTGAATATTTTCTACGTATCCCTCGTATACATATAAACAGCGTGGTTGAGAAACCACTGTCAATACAAATTTGCGTTTCTGCAAAAATTCTTACTACGAAAACAGCCAATACAACATAACTCGAGATCGATTACCTTTTTCCTTCAACACTAATTAATTAAATAAAAATTACACAACAATACGCAAATAAAACTACCCAAAAAGATAATCGTGCTCAACTGAATTTTCAACGTTCTTAAATGTAATTCTTACTGAAAGGCTGTCCATTCATCCTTCGCTTTTCTTTCTTCTCTCTTCCCGTAAACCAATTATTTGTAGTCCATATGTATCCTTAGATTGCCTGAAGGCACATAACAAGTACTTCACAATTCCACAAACACTTATTTCTTTCGGTACTCGCGATTAGTCCAACTATACGAGGTTATTACTCCAATGACCCGTAATAATCTGTACACGTTTGGTTGCCTCTTTAAAGTTTCTCGCAACCTTTAGGACAATTAAGCCCTTCCTTACACAAATAAACTTTTAATGTCATATAAAATTACTTTAACATTGGCTCAATTTACTACGAATATTTCGTTCACTTAAAGGTGGTCCCATAAATAATTTTAACTAAGGATCATTACAAGCACACGCGCCGCACTCAACACTATAACGTAACAGCTGTTATCTTATTATAAATCTGCTTACGCACTTTTCCTTGAAGAAAAATAAACTGATTTTATCTTCAATCTCAATTTTATTAATTGTTTTATTTATGAATGTCTTATACGATTCATCCCCTTTCGGGTTACGCAGTTGTTTAAACAATGACTGCCTTCAATATTATTCACAAATATAACTAACTCAACCCATTCTGATTTCACACTTCACCTCGCGCGCGTCTCCCACCGAGCTCTCACTGACATCCACCAAAAACCCAATAAGCTAAAAGCAAAAAGCCCCCGTCAATCTCTGACTTTCCTATTTATACCTCAAGCCATCCATCTTTAAACATGTCTTCCTTCCTCGCTATATTCACCAATGGTATTCACTCAAACTTTTTTAGTGCCGACTGATGCTACCCTCTGGACAAACACGCTTGTAATTACAATACATCGCCATGTTTGTTCTTACCTGCAAATTTTACAATTACTTTATGGAGAAGCCATTTCTCGTCATCACATTCATTCAGTGGCCACTCTGGACCATTACACAACTTTCAACGTTTATCTCTCACATGCACTCATCCTCCTTCCGCAACATTTGCAAAAATAAGTACCGTCTAAGGTCTCAAATCCCGTATACGTACATGTATTCTCAAAACTGATTGCACAACATTACGAGAACTTTCTATAATCAACAATTAAACATACCAAATCTTTCTCTACATATTTCCTAAAACATTCTATACTTATACATTCACATCTTCCGGCCAAGATTACTCCTTTATCCTCCAACATTCCATTCCTCGACACCCACTTCCAATAAAACTCTACTCGACTAGACACCAATACCCAAAACCTGTTCGAGTTACCACCAGCCCTTAGCAACCACCAGTCCCGAGACCCACTTAATCCACTTTCATACTTCACATTACCCTTATCATAGACCCCTTGGGGCATCGATCCAACTTGGATGTTACTGCACCGAGTTGGGGGTGTAATGGTGTCACAGACACGCTTTAGTAGAATTGCCGGAGGTATTCACCCCGTATTTTCAACTAACTCGAACTTGGTTATTTGCCCTATCCATATTTGATTTCACCACAAGGATGAAAAGTGGTGTAAGTAATTCATACTTTGAATTAATAATACTGGCTGTCCTTGCACCGGTTTTATAGTTCAAATTATAAATGCAGATATAGCTATCTGTCTGGTGGTATCAGCCCCATACACATAGCCATATCTACACAGATAAATCAACCCTCAACCCATATCTATAAGTAGTGTTTGGCGGTTTGGGCCCCGAATACACAATTTTACATCTAAACAATCCCAAGTTACGCTCTATCATCCCCAAAATCATACTTACACCGCCCGAGTACGTTATTACTTATCCACTCCCTTAAGTTACAACATGATCAGTGGTGATCCTAAATACGGAAAATACTAATTTACTAACCAAACTTACTTGGATTAACTTCTCACTAAGACGTATTACCCCTCGACAACACTTAATTATCCTGAGTGCCTCCCGATACGAATAATTAATCATGTTTTAGATTTTGCACTGATAACGATATATATCAAATTCGTAATCACTATGTTTTACAGTCTCACCTACAGAGGGCGTGACTGGAGACGGTTAAATCGACCAGTGCAGTCCGGATAAAGAAGGGGTACACCAGAAACATATGTTAATTTATTTATTTTTCCTTTATTATTTATTTCCTTTCTTATTTAGTATTTCGCTTTAGTTATTTGTTATTTATTTGAATAAATGGTTATAATTTGAATTATTACCATTGATCAATTACCTGCACGGAATAGAAAAGAGCGGGTGCACGAAAGAGAAAACTGGTTTGAATCATGGTCCTGAAGGTCTCATAGCTCAAAATTAAAGCAACCAGAAATGCGTTTATAATGACCGTTATAACCTACCTCTCACACAACCGATAAAGGCAGAAAGGAGCCACCATTATCACGTTCTCCTCGAAGTACTCGATTAAATGTGCCACAAATTCTTTCGCTTTACTATGTAACGGCTTCGGTAATTCCACGATTAAGTATAACAACACGAACTGAAATTTTGTTCTGAAAATAAGAGATTTTTTAAATATAGGAAGAAACAGTAATGCATACGGGGAAATAAAACTAAATAAGCAATAAAATGAAGATACAATCGTTTGAGGAGACCAACAAAAGACGAGTATCTCGCGACAGTAAAATTTTTGTCTGTAATCGTGATAACGCAACCTCGATCTGTCGAATTGGAAAAAAATGGAAAATTAAAAGGAAAACTAAAATCTACGGTAACCTAGGATCCTCTAAATGGATTGTAGAGTACCGTAACTTGGATCCTAGGTTACAGTCGATTTTATTTTTTTATCTCGATGACAGCCAAATATTTTACTGTCGCGAGACAGTAAAAATAGTTGTCAAGTGTCAAACGAATCGAAAAAGGTCTGGGATCATGCCCAGACTTGAATAAGATTCTGCCAACTTACTGCAACTAACAAAACTATTACTTAATGCATTTCCGAATAAACAAAACTAGAATTACTTTGGTACGTCATTTTGTTCAGGTAATGACGTGCAACCAAACTTATGTGAAATTTACTATAGTATATTACATAACCAGCTACGAAAGTGGTAGATATTGTACAAGTGGGAATTTTCACACGAGGGCGCCAACTCGAGTGAGAATCCCGCGAGTGCAGGACAGGCACCTTCGTCCGAGCTTAATGTACATTATTTTCTCTACGACCATGAAAGAAGACACTCACCTCAATGTTTTATTGATCACAAATTAAACAATTACAAAATATACTTTAATCTAATATTTCAAGTTTTTTTTATTAAGGAATCATAATCATGCCCTAACAATTAGTGTAGTTCGTAATTATTATGAATTTAAAGACGAATACCAGAATATCTAAACTTGTCAAATCATGAAAGTCAGATAATTTGAGATCACTATGGTACCGCCATTAGCTTGCTCGTATTATTTCATGTGAATAACAGTAAGTGTGGGGACCTTGATCGCGTATGGTAACTTACAGAAAAGCAATGCGAAAGTAAAAGGCACACGTATTTTGTTACGGTCGAAAATGAAACTAAAACGTCAAGTAACAGATAATTAGAGTGCACCGGACTAGCTCGGTGGGAAGGAGGGCGTGGGAGTGTTTTTGAATTTAAAATAGTGAAGGTGGTTAGTCGTATTCTCGAAATGCGCAGGTAAGGGTGCGTCCCTCATTTACCTTACGTTGGCTACCTCCAGGTGCGCGTCGGGGATGCTTCGAAACTTTAGCTCTAGAACAAATCTTAACAATCCACACGCTCAAATACCAAAATAGGGTGGGCGTAAATCAGCTGTTGGGTTTCAATGACTTCTTTAACTTTATATTTCGTTACGTTACCCCCAACGCTTGTGAACAAATTAATTCAAACACAATAAAAATTAATGAACCTTAAATGTTACGCTTAAATCTTATTAACTTAAACTACTCAGCTCTGAAGCTGTCATTAATTGAACAACTCCAAACTAAAATAATTAGACATAAACTGGATAAACGTCATGTAATATTCCTATAAACGGTTATGTTAAACAACATAAAATATTTAATAAAACTCAAAAAAAAAACTGTATGATCCCGAATGCTTCAATTGCGGGGAATTACCACAGGTTACTTTTAAAATTAATCAATAAAAAAATAATGAAATCAAAATTCAGCTCTCAATTAATTCTTTAGTTTGAATAATAAAATTACTACTCCTCGTAAATTATTGCTTTCGCTGGTCGGGAGGAGATCACAAATTAACACCATAAATTATTATTAATAATAATTTTTAATTACATATTTACTTTTGAACTTATTCGTTCACAACAAAAATTTATAATAACACCATAAAATTCAATTGAGCACACAAATACATATATTTATTTACAATGGTTTCGGTTTGATCTAAAATCTTAAATACTAGAGAACGGGAACATAAATGGTCAACCTTGTAAGCTTACCAAGTGGCCTTTGGTTTTATACTAGAATTATTTAAATGCGAGTAATTTCAAAACAATACGTAACCAATTGGTCACTAAAAATCAATTTTACCATACGAAATGTTTATATACATAAATTTTCAGTTCATTTAGTTAAATAATGAAAAAAAGAACAAACTACCAAAAATATCGCACATAACAGCAGTTCGTCAATCTTTAAATTTAGGTTAACATGAGAGCACCGATTACTGCAAAAATAACACCAAAAGAAAAGACTGCGTTTATTCGCTCTTCAACCAATAATTTTACCAAGTTTACAAACAAAGTTATAATAAAGCATTTAAAATAATGTACAATATTACGTTACCTTCTCCACCGGTCAGGGTACTAGCTCTTGTTCTCGCTAGGCAAGGCAAACCCATACGGCAACTTCCCAGTTTGAAATTTTGATAAAGATACGTTTATCTTAATTGGTCAGGACGGTATATAGTGTATGTGCACAAAACGAGTAGCTTTTAGACACGAGATATTTACACACTTTAATTTTCAATTAAATCGGTAGCTCTATTTACAAATCTTTAATGTTACAACGAAAGAGAAAATGTCTATTTACAAAATATTTACAGTGCGACATGGTCTATCAAAGGCTGTTTCAAAAAGCACAAAAACACAGGATTCGGGCACACAATACTTCACCAAAAAAACAATCAATCAAATCCGCAAAAGCAATCAAAAAACTCCGTAATTCAGGAAGCATTGGTTAAACACTGTCCTGATTACGAACAGGTAGGTCTAGTAGACCACGATACATCACATAAGGTTCTCCGGCCTGGTGAACCCACAACAAAATCCACACGTAGCGAAACGGACTCACAGTCCAGGATACATTCGATAGAATCGGGAACATCGATGGTAAAAGCGGTGCCCACCCGCATACCACAACTTCCTTTACCAGATCAAGATCAAGACTGAACACATACATTCAAAAATTCTTCAGTTACGCCATATTCTATTTTAAGAACGACAACCAATTATACTACTCATACATTCAAATTATACAACGCGGTGCAAACGATAAGCCCCTTTCCGTAAATGATCAAGAAAGAGTGCGTCATATTTTCGCCTTCACATAAGAACAATGCAAGGGTTGTTTTTCCAAGTACGCAACGATTATCTACTCTACAATACATACTCACTTGAAGTTTATATATAATTAAGAAAAGGTTTGATATATGGAGTATTTTGGAAAATAATATAACAACTTTGATAAAAAGGAATAGAAAATGGATTTAATAAATAAAGTATTTTTCTTAAATTGGCCAGAAATTAGTACTTTCTGGTTTATTTTTAGGTCAGAAAATCTCATTTTGTTGCACCGAGCCCGAAAATTATTGTGACAGTCCGGTAAAAGCTTTTACCGGACTCATTTTTATTTATTTTCGGGCCTGTCTTTAATGAACAAAATAATAAAATAGTGAGCAAGGCGCCAGCAGTCTATAACCTATTTGAGGCCTCTTCACCGATTCAAGAAACGCCGAGTTACATCATCCGCTATCAACAAAAACAACAAGTAAGAACCTTTTGATTGTGTGAATAAATGAAATATTTGTGTTTGATTTTTAAATTTAAACATTATAATTAAACTAAAAAAAATGCTGATAAGAGGTAAAGATTTTATTTGTTATATGTTAGTTTTAAGAAGGTTATTTTTAGATTATGGGTTTGATTTTTATATATGTTTGTAAACAACGTATTGATGCATTTTTCCTTCAGATTTGGAATTTAATTAAATGAGTATAAAGTTTGATTTACTTTCATTGCTAAACATTATTAATATTAAAAGTTTATACGAATATGGATTATATAAATACAGAAAGAGGTGAAATCAATAGGAATCCCGATAAATAAATAAATTGAAATGAGTATAACTTTGGTCAATGACAACAGTGATCATTTTTTCATTTTAACTGTCAGCTAGTAGTCGCAACCAATTAAGAAAGGAATTCGTTAACGTAAATCTTAATGTTCATTTACGCAAACGATTTTAAGTTTTACAATAACAATATTAAATTTTATTCAATAGTGTTGAAATTATAAAAAAGTTTAAAAGAACTCAAATCTTATTCTTTGAAGCGGGTTTAACCAAACAAAAGTAATATCCAAGTGCATTAGACCCGTTACAAATTGGCGGCAAACGTGGTGGGCACGATCGATAGACCCATAAAGAGATAAAGAAGTCTGATAAATTGTTATAATAAAGGAAAAATAATTAATTATCGTGGCGTATCAAAGATTAGGAATTGACAAAAAAATTTTTTTATTGATTTAGTTTTATATTAGAACAAAGTTTAGCAATTAATAATTACCAGTGGCGTAGTTGAATTTTTATGTTTAATTTTATATAGGAAGTACAAAGGTAGGTTTAATTTTATTGTTAAATCCAGGTAGGAAATTATTGGAGATAACTAAAACAAAGGAGATGGCAAACACAAAGGAAAGCGAAGATTTTATTTTCAGCCAAGAATCACAAGATATACTAATAGAGGGAGTACCAGTCTAACAGAAAACAGAAGAATCAATGATGATGAATATGATGATTATGTTATTAGCCAAGATGGGAGAGAAAAGCTAGAAGGCAAGATGGAAGGACAAACGAAAACAGAAGGAAGTCAAAAAACAAATAGGGAAGAATTAAAGGTTAATCGAGAAGAATTAAAAGTAATTTTCAAAGAAGAAATGAGACATCAAGTAGAACGGATGGAAAAAAATTTAAGACAAAGCAATAAGGAAATAATGATTAAGTGTAAGGAAGAAATCAGGAAACAAAAAGACGACACAGATCAGCAACTGTACATACAGAATATAAAAATGACACAAATTGAAGAAACAAATGAATACGCTAGAGCTCAAATAGGCCGCACAATAGGCGAGATAGGATGTAAAATAGAACAAAATGAAGAAAAAGTATTAGAATTCGAACAAAAGATTCCTAAAAATGAGGAAGCTATTAGCACTTTGGAAGAAAGGACAACAGTAGTATATGGACCAGAACACTGGGCATCGCAACGACCAAAAAAGTTTGATGGAAACATCCACCCAATGAATTTTATAGAGGCATTAAAAAATTACTTAAACCAAGCAGAAATAACTGAAAGTGGAAAAATTAGAGTAGCAATGGACTTATTAGAAGGCAACGCCAAGGCATAGACAGAGTTACATCGTTTTGATTGGACAGATTTTGCTCAATTCCAAGAAGATTTTATAAAACAATTTTGATCGAAATCAGTACAAGAAAAAATTAAATTGAGATTAGCTACACCACGATTATACAACCCAAGACAAGGAAAATATGTGGACCACGCTTGGTTTTGGGTTAGCAAGACGATAAATTTACAGCCACCAATCGAAGAAGAATACTGAGTAGAGACATTAGTCAGACATTTTCCCAGAGATGTGGAGAATGTTTTAATTGGATCAGGAGCAAAGACCATTGACCAACTAACGAATATTTTGGAAAAGATACAATCGGCGAATTGCAAAGGTAGATCTACAGGATTTGATAACCGTAGGAACGATTACAATCGAGATAATAGCAGACCAAGCAACGATAGAATAGATAGTAGAAGAACTGTGAATTTCCCTCCACCACAGAGGTAGAGGGGGTCCGAGAGGAAGAGTGGCAATGATGAGGACGAGGGGGGAATCACCACCACCATAAGATAAGAAGAAAACACAGGACGAAGAGACAGCGAACATTTGGAAGGGGAGAGAAGAGAGATCGCACTCACCCACGCCATGGGAAAACTAAGGCAGTCGAACCGAGAAGTTCTACTCGCCTCGCAAGTGACTTATAAAGAAGAGCAAATCCAACTATTTAATTTTGTGAAGGTATATTACCAAAATTGCCGAAACCAATCGTTAAATATTTTAAATTTAAAGGGCCAATACAATGAAGAAGGAGAAAAGAACCAAATGGAATCACCTAGTGAAGAAATAAATGATCAAGAGGAAGATTCAACCGCGGATTATGAAGAAGAAGCGACGTACTACCCAGTTTTAAAAGGAAAGTTGGAGGGTGTTAATCTGAACATACTGATCGATACTGGAAGTCAGATAAGTGTTATTTCAGAAAGTGTATTTAGTAAATTAGAGAAAAATAATCCAAAACTGTGTTAACGGTCCAAGGAATTACTATACAAGGCGTGACGGGAACAATCGTCAAAGTAACCCAATCAGTACTAATAAATATGAAGCTAGGAGAAAGTCGACATGATAAATTCTTGGTGGTCAGAAAATTAGAACCAGAAGTCATACTAGGAATGAATTGTATGTGCGCCAAGTTAACACGAGTAAATGTAGGCAGGAAAGAGGTTATTTTCAGCGAAAACGAAACTGACTATCAGGTCAAATTTTTGGAAGAAGAACGAACGACTCGAGTATCGGCAAATATTAGAGTATGTAATATGGAAAATAAGACTAGCGAGGAAAAAGAAATGATCGAAGAATTGCTGACTGAATATGAAGATGTGTTTTCGGATAAACCATTTTTTCCAGAAGTTACCCAATCCCGTTTGCTAAGAGAGACACGGTTAACAGAGAAATTAAACGGATGGAAGAAAATGGCGTGATAGAAAGGTCAGATTCACCTTTCTCAAATCCCATCGTAATTGTACCAAAACCAGGAGGCGATGTGATGATATGTTTGGATGCGAGAAAAATGAATGAAATACTAGAAAAAGACCGTATAGAGAACAGGGATATATAACATATGTTAGTCAATATGTGAATGTGTTATAGTGGAGAGTCGTGGCCTAAAGCTGTGGACTGTGTTAGTGCAATGCAAACACTAATATGTCAATTTCAATCATTAGAATTTGATGCTGAACATGAAAAAGTGTGTGGGATGGGTAGGTTTAGTGATGACTATTTAGATAATTTAGTTAATAAGTATGGGGAGGAATACGTCTTTGTGAGAAATACTTGTAAACGCATGATGATGGCGTAATGTGCATTTGTTGTATGAATCGATTAATAGAAGAACTTAAAGAAATATCTTTGGAGCAATTTGTACACGAAATAGAACGGGTATTTACCAAATTATGAGTCATTAGATGACGACTTGCCAAGTGAAGAAGGTCTGCATTAATGAATCCAAAAACGTAGTTCACTGTATAATAGCATGGAACGTGGCGCATAGGCAGGCGCGAAAAGGTGAATAGGAACGATCAGCTAGAGATTCTGCCCGATTTAAAAAAGAATAGAAGACTGTGATGCTATAATCTCACCAATTCTCGAAAATCAGCACCGTCAGTGTGTGTTTGTCAAACGCTTTAGTAGTATGTAGTGTTATATGTATATGTTAACATAAATAAAAAATTAAAATAAAAAAATTATTTATTGCATAATAATAGTAGAACATATAGAAGTAAGCGTACACAACGCATTACATAATATCTTTGTTGGAAATCCAGGAATTGTGAGAATTATCAAAACCCAGCCACTTAACGAGAAATTTATTCCCTTGACGTCGGATTACACGTTCAACTAGTTGAATGTCAGGATGTTTAACACTTTGAAGTTCCGGCTCATAGAACCGGCCTTGAATCTCTTCGTCACGACCATCGCATAAAGTGTAGGTGATTGGGCTTGAACGTTTTACTGTTGACATTTGAAAGACTTCGTAACTCTAATTAGGTGTGTATCCCTTAGAGAATATGTTTTTATATTTGCTAATGCGCACATAATCCCCCAATCGAAATTTAGGTGTCTTAGTATCAAGAACTTTATGACATTTTAAATGGTTCAAAATATCTGCAGCATTATTTCCGTTAAATCTACCGGTTTGTATCCTATGGTGATATGCTTTCTGGAATTATAATCGGCAACAATATTAGGTAACATTGCCAACCTCTTGTAGGATCCTGAATGTTTTCCACATTATTGCTTTAAGAGTGCGATTTACACGTTCCACTATACTACTTTTCAAAGTGGAATAACTACTATGATGATTGATATGGAACTTTTTCATCATTCCGCATTATAAAGTTCTGGTCCCATATCAGTTTGTATATGTGTAGGCTTTCTTTGCAAACCAGACAGAAGTTTATCCATTACATCTGCAACTAGTTTACCATTCTTGCGTTTGATGGGGAATGCCCAGACATATTTAGAGAAAGCATTTATTATCACTAAAATGTATCGAAATCCTTTATTCGAGCATATGGGATCATTTCCACTAAATCGCCTTGAAATAGATCATTTAACCCTTTGAGTACTACACAACGCCGTGGAAATATTCTCCGTGCTGGTTTTGCAGTTCTTCACTATCAGACCAACTCTGGCCGCTTACTTAAAGTGACTGTTTAAAAATTGCCCGTCATTATGACAGCGTCTCTCCCATTACAAAACATTTACGCTTCCGCAACTGCCGAATTTATTTGAAAGCTTTATAATTAAATATGTAAATACTTATTCCTTTCATCTTAATAATTCCACTTCATCAAACAAAAAGAAAATGCAATAAAGAAATGCTTTAATTTTGTACACAATCGTCTGAAATCGAATTCCTCAGACTGCAAGTAATTATGCTCAATTCATAAAATAATAATGCAATGATTCATCGGCTTAAAATGTACGTTAAAGTTAAATACTCATTCGAAAAGCTTTCGGTCGTAATTGTTTTTATTCAAATTAAAACTGCGTGTCGTCAGATGCTGTGTAAGTCATAGTCCAATGATCTGAATAAGTATGATGTAAATGAATAAATAATAAAACAAGAAAAATCGGATACAATTATGTTTACTATGCGAGTAGCACCAAGTAGCTTACGTAAATTGGCTGTAACATCTAGCTAGAGTTTCAATAACGGCCATTTCCTAAACTTATTGTAATTAGTATATACCAATGTGACAAATATGGAACACTTCAAGAACTTTTAGATAATTCTCTGAATCAATGCACTAGTCTTAAAATTTAAAACGATAAAGTAATCAAAATGAATCTCAAAAAGAGAAAAAAAACCAGTGCGTTCATACATTCGTTTTACACCTAAATAACATAATAATGAAACACCCAAGAATTTATTTAAATTTTGTCAATCACCATAATAAAAACACAAAAATGTTACTTAATCGGGGAGGCACTTTCGTTACACAGAAATGGAGGCAGAGGGTAAACTTGATGATACTACTATACTACCTACGCTCATTTACGAACCCAACTCGAAAATAATCGGGAAAGATTACATTGTCAGCAAGACTACTTCTATCTCCAAACCTTACTATGTATCTAAAGTCAAATTCTCTGTTTTAAAACCCAACTCTTCATCAGAAATGGCGGCTAACTAAAACTTTTGCGAAAGTTGTACCATACAATGTAATATTTGAATACATTATTTAATTTAATTTTTTGTATGATGCAATCCTCACGTGATTTAAATTCAATTTCCCCAATTTAAAATAGGAAAGCATTTATTTATACAAAACTATCCCTATTTACAAAGATACTTTCAATTTAGTAAAAGGGTTTCCCTAAATATCGATAACAAAATGTAAATCACATTTTCTCTTTAAACTTCCATCTTACTACGATCAACAACAAAAACTTTATTTTCGTTTTAGAAAATATCAAAAAAATCATGAACCTTTTAAATACGTAACGACAGAAGAAAACGTTACAATAGAAAATATTCTCCAATCATTAAAGCGTTATTACTTCCAACTACGAGAACCTATACTACATTCAAGATGTTCTGTACTAACAAATAATTTCTAAATTCGAAATTTATCGGAAAATCTTGACAAAATCATGGATACATGAAAAGTAAGGGAAAAAGGGCCTATTTTACAAGCAGCTGTTTTAGCAGCTGACATGATGGTCAATCCATACTAGATTTGAAAGTAAAGTCATTTCTAGCATAGTAATGTATTCTGAAAACTTCAGCCATTCATACTTACAACAGGAAATGATCGATCCCCTTTGGCAGACACAAGGCAACACTGAATTTTGTTACCATTAACCCGATTACTACTTCGTCATTCGTGTGTTGAATGTCTGATTTGATTAAACTAGCTATTTCAGTTGTAATAGCTTGTTTTAAGATAGAAAATAGATTAGTAATATGAGTAGAAAAAGATGAACTAGAATGAAGTGTGCTGTTCCGCAAAGGAATGATATGGGATAGTTGTTTTGGAAATGAAATCATTTGTGTGTAATAGAAGAGGTGTAGTAGTTATTGCTAATATCTATGGTACATCTACATTATTGCCAGCTTCTCCTGAAAAGAAGCCATCAACTACGACTCTTATTCGTATTTTATCAAGAAAGCTAGAAACACAATTGATGAAAGTATGAGTTAACCCAAACGAGACAAGTTTTTCGAGAAACTCTAATGCCAAACTTGTTCAAAAATATCTCAAGCCACTGCAACTGTTTCACTGGGTCGTTGTAATATACTATATCAAGCTTGGGTCACATATGAAAGAAGAATACACGTTGAACGACTCTGCATAAAACCATGTTGTGCTTGGTGAGTGATGGCTTTTCCTATGACTTTAGACAAAATGGAAGCGATGGCAGTTAGTCGGTAGTTAAATGGACCAACCTATTCCGAAAAATCTGTTCGCTTTTTCTAACATTGTTTTTAGCATAAGCTCCTCTAGTAGATCAGTTCTACAGGGTTCTGCAATAGTGCGTCAGGAATCCATAGCTCCTATACGAATTAGGTTAGGAATATCGTTCGAATGCAAACCTATACTGTACGTATGAGTGTATTTCAGGAAAATATTTTCGCATATAGTGGGTAGTCCAAAATAGTATGACGACATAAAATGGAGTTTTTAATGGTACACTGTATTTTTTGCATATTTTAGTCCTTTTTTGTTCTTTCTTGTTATTTAATTTGCTTTAGTAGTTTACGAGCAATAAATTAAAAACGACAAAAAATAATTTTGCACGCCTGGAAAAAATGATTAAAAAAACGGTTTTAGATCTATTTTGTCCGAACTACATAGTGTGAACTTTAATACAAGAAGTCTAAGGATATTCTGACATTAAATTGTTTTTTATTATTTTATACCTGGTATCCAAAATTTGGTTCCGAAAATGACAACTTTCAAGCCACCTTTTCTTAAGATTTTGAAACTAACCACCCTGTACATTATTTCAATATGTAATGCAGAATTTAAATACAAATATTTTTTGTATTACAAGTGTATTAAAATTCTGGACCGTTATCAAGATATTTAGAAAAAACCACAAATACGCCCATTTTAAGAGCAAAGTGTTCAAAAATGTAGTCAGCCATAGAAAAACAACAATGTTTATTTAACAAATAATTTTGACAGTAGTTCATTTGTCTTAAAAGATGTTCAAAATGTCTTCCATTTTGTCCAAGGGATCTGTCTATCCTTGCTTGAAAAGACCTTTCTATATCTGGGGCATTGCGGGTGTAATTGTTGCAAACGCGTCGATTATGCTTTGTCGCATGTTCTGTTTAGTTGCTGGACATTCCGTATAAACAAGGTCTTTTACATACCTCCATAGAAAAAGTCGAGTTTGGTTAAATCCAGCGAACTTGCAGGCCATATAAAACTGGTCCCCTTCTTCCAAACAAACAATTTTAGTGTGTTATCTAACAACGCTATGACCTGTCGCGAAAAATGGTCTGGAGTTCCATCTTGTTGTAACCACATATTTTGTGTATGCATGTTTGGTGGCAAATTTAAAAGCAACGCAGGTAAATCGTAGGATAAACATTCGAAATACAATTAACCGGTAAGCTGACCGTTAAAAGAGTAAGGTCCTACCACATGTCTTCCAATAATTCCTCCCCAAACGTTTATTGACCAACGATGTTGGTAGTCGATTTGTCGCATGATTCCTGGATTTTCCGTAGCGTAATAGTGCAAATTATGTTTGTTGACGCATCCATTGTTCATAAAAAATAATAGATTTTCTTGAAGATGGAATCGAGCCCACTAACAAAACTCAACTCTTCGCCGAAATTCATTTTCAAATGATGTCTTTTAAAATTCTCTGAACTGACCTTTCACTTATTCCAAATTCTCCCACACGTGCCTTACTAATGTTTCGATTTTCTGTAACTGTTCACAAAACTGCTAATTTATTTTCTTCCTTTGTAACTGTTTTAATCCTTTCGTCCTTTTTGTAATCTATTCTCCTTGCTTCAAGAAAACGCTGCAGACATCTGCTAAACCTTATCGGTTCTGTCGGGAATGTTAGACGTATACTTGCTAGAAAACTATAAAATATTACCCGCTAAAGTACTTATTTATTTCGTAAGCGTAATGTCAAAATTATTTGTTAAACAAGCATTGCTACTTTTCCATGGTGAAGTGCACCATTTTATTAGGTTATGACATTCATTAAATTAAATTATAATATTCGTCTATAAACATGTATATTTCTACAGAAGTTTATACTTTATGTGCTTTATACTTTATTTTGGTTGACGGGCAAAATATAAAGGCGCCACTTATCAATGGAATTATTATAAATTTAGCGAAAATTGTAATGAAATGTAGAAACTTAAGTAGCAATTGAAAGACCATGTGGATTGCACATTTGTTTTGCACATATCCGTTGTGCTGATTTGAATTTAACAAAAATAATTGTAATGACGTCACAGTTTAAGGTGCGGCGGACAAACTTTCATATGAATTCAATCAGAAATTGATATTGTAATAATTTTGATCGAAACGTATGTAAGGAACACTCTGAAAACGCAGACAGTTGGTAGTGCTGTAACGTAAACAGTGTGAAGTTGGATAGTGAAAAAAAAGAGACAGTAAGTAAACTGATGTGTAATTAATTGTGTTCATAAAGAGACCATTTATAATGGTTCTTATAATATCTTTGTACTTACGTACATATATTTATTATTACCTACTGACAAAGAACTAATCAAGAAAACGAATGATTTCGACGGAAGCAAAACACAAGCAAATGAGTGGTTAACAGCATTCAATAGCATTAGAGAATTACACAAGTTGCCGGATGCATACGCATTGGAAATGGCCCGTTCTCATCTAGTGGATGTCGCAAAATTTTGATATCAGACACATCAATTAGAAATTACCTCATGATCAGTTTTTGAACAACTATTTCGAAGAACTTTTCTGCAAAAAAAAAAGCTTAACAAGCAAGTGGAAACAAATGACGGAGGGAAACTCAGAGTAAAATGAGAAAAGTGAAGCGTACTTTTTCGAAAAAGTCAAACTGTGTAAGGAATTGGGATTAACATTCAAAGAAACAAAAATACAGATTTTAGTGGGTTTATGGTCCAAGAATGTTTGTGATTCGATGGTTTCAAGAACACACGTTGATTTGGATAGCCTATACCACGACATCAATGAATATGAAGAATTAAATGAAAAAGGATGGAAAGAATTGAAGCTAACACACCGAAATTAGAGAAGAAAAGAGTTGAAAAGAAGAAAGAAGACTAACATACGAGCATTCAAGAAGAAAAAGGAAATACAGCGACCATCAGGAAGAAAAATTATATGTTACCACCCAGATATGAAAACGATAAGCCGCTATGTTTTGTGTGGAAGAGATGTGAACATATATCAAGATATTGTAGGCAGAATACACAAAAGAACACCCAACAAGATAAGAAGATTGTAAAAGAGAAAATACAAGATAGCAACCCAACTAGGATGACGACAGAATTAAGTATGAACCCAAACGAAAAGCAGAAATATTTTCAAGAAGTATAAGTGGAAAGCAAACCAATAAAAGTCTACATAGACCTCGAAAGTGAGTACAATATGTTGAGAAAGTCTGATGCTGAAACATTAGGAATAAAA
Source organism: Vesta saturnalis (assembly GCA_036346205.1). Taxonomy (NCBI): domain Eukaryota; kingdom Metazoa; phylum Arthropoda; class Insecta; order Coleoptera; family Lampyridae; genus Vesta; species Vesta saturnalis. Next base: position 130,144 of record JARFJB010001836.1, read on the forward strand.
TACGATATTACTGATATTGGCAAATGTGCAGTGCAGATACAAGTTGATCAAGCAAAAGCGACGATAGATGTGCTAATTGTACCAGAGGAGAAACAAACAGTACCAATTTTGATCGGACAGCCGTTTATTGATCAGGATCGTATTGTTACGATTGTGAGAGGTGAAGTAATAAAGATTTTTGAAAAGAATACTTCATCGAGAAGCAATACTGAAACTAGTGATTGCTTGAAAGACTTAGACATCCCTGAGTTGCCACACCCGAAGATAAATGTTTGGACTAAGAACACATGTGTGATCCCGTCTCATATATACAGATACGACTTTACAAGATGTGTACAAAGAACAGAGACACGAAGGTGATAAAGTCATCCCAAGATGCATTATTAGAGTAAACGAAGATGGCGACAGTGAAATGTAAATCATCAACATTACCCACCAAGACGTCATCGTGAACGCGAATGAAAAGATAGTTAGAGGATACGATTGTAATGAAAACATAGCAGAAGAAAGAGAAGTTAGACCCAGTACCGTAGAAAATGAAAAAGAGAACATCAATAAAGAAGAAATCAACATAAATGCAAACATAAGCGAAGAAGACAAGAAACAAGTTATTGAAGTACTAGAAGAATACCAAAATTTCTTCAGTATAACTTATTCAAGATTGGGAACATCAGTACCAGTGAAATGTGAGATACAGACAACCACAGAAGAACCAGTGACATACAGAGCCTACAGATTAAGCTATTTAGAACGTGAAAAAGTGAGAAACATGATAGAAGAGCTAAAGAGCGCAGGTATTGTCGTAGATTCGAACTCTCCCTATGTAAGTTCTATTTTAATTGTGAAGAAGAAAACAGGAGATGAAAGGCTTTGTATAAACTATCGAGCTTTGAACAAAATTACAAAGAAAGTGAAGTACCCACTTCCATTAATCATGATCAACTGGATCGCTTGGGAGGAATGAAATATTTTACGACCTTGGATATGAAAGCTGGCTATTACCAAATCCCGATGGAAGAGAATTCCCAAGAGATGACCGCTTTTGTGACGCCAAATGGAACGTACATGTTCAGGAAAATACCTTTTAGATTAGTCAACGCACCGGCTATATTTCAGAAATTTATAAACCAAGATGAAAAGGCAGCATTTAATGCTCTGAAATCAGTGTTCATAAGTGATATCGTTATTGCAACGTATTCACCAACAGCAGATGATAGAAGGCAGACCAAAAAGAACAAGACAGATGCCGAAGAAGTATGAGGATTTCATAACTTTTCTGAGGACGAAAGAAGACCTCAGGACGGCCGAATGTAAAGAACAGTTTGAAAATGCAGACAGTTGGTAGTGATGTAACGTAAACAGTGTGAAGTTGGATAGTGAAGAAAAGGGACAGCTAGTGAATTGACGTGTAACTAATTGTGTTCATAAAGAGACCATTTATAATTGTTCTTATGTCTTTGTACCTACGTACATATATTTATTATTACATACTGACAAATAAACGTTGACAGCATTATTATGTTGTTTCAACACGTAATTCAGTTGTATTAGGATGTTAATAACATGGGAGAATTATAAGAACACTAATTAATGTTTGCCCTAACAAATTATTCAAAAGTATTGTTTACTTTGCGCAGCAAGAAAATGTAAATTTAAAGAGTCTTATCAGAACCGTTTTGTAAATCGTTTTACGAATTTTCATTGGTTAAATAAAATATCCCTTCCAGGAACCTATGATAGTGGTGGAACTTATGGTGAACCAAGAAGTAATCGATAGTGGACTATTACACCAACGATACAAGGTTACGTACTAGAAATATATTCATCACTTTTTTTTAGTATTATCATTAACTTAACGATAGGGTAAATAGACTGAAACAGAATTCGACCGTTGAATCTATATGTTTATATGTACCTAGATTAAAATAGCTGGATTTAGGGATCATAGGCTGATATGATACATTACTTTTCTTGTATTTACTTTTTAACTTAAATCGATGTAAATGAACTGTACGTTGCAATTTATTGGCCCAGTTTGGTGTAAATTTAAGAATGCACTTCCACGAGATCAAGTGGAAAATAAATCAATAGCTTAACTCAATCGTAGTAGATATATGAGCTTTTCATTATAATTAAATTGATGGTGGCATTGCTAGAATTTAAATACATCGTTTTAATTTAAGGAGATCAAAGCATAATATGTTGGTTACTGTTCCCAAGTAAAGGAAGTGGAGTATTGATTCAGATACATAAATTGGAGTAAACCAATGTTTATAACCAAGGGTCAGTTATTCGCTTTATATTATGAATAAACTTAACTTAACTTAACTTAACTTAACTTAACTTAGCTTAACTTGACTTAACTCAACTCAACTCAACTCAACTCAACTCAACTCAACTCAACTCAACTCAACTCAACTCAACTCAACTCATCTTAACTCAACTTAACTTACACTTAACAACTTAACTTAACACAACAACAACAACACAACAACAACAACTAACAACTTAGCTTAGCTTAGCTTAGTTTAGCAGCTTAACTTAACAACTTGGCTTAGCTTAGCTTAGCTTAGCGTAACTTAGCTTAGCTTAGCTTAGCTTAACTTAACGTAACTTAACTTAACTTATCTTAACTTAACTTAACTTTTTTTTTGAGAAATGGAAATGCTTTATGCACCCCCAGCTAGGCTCATGCTTTTGTTTCTCATTATCGTCCACATACTTTCAATCACTTTCCTTCCAGCATTGACCCTTCGTCCAATCTCGCCCTCCATTGTACCATCTGCAGTAAATATTCTACCGAGATATACCAGCTCGTCAACTTACTCTACAATTTCATCTTGCAGAGTAAATACTCTACTCTCCTTTCCACCTTCCCTATTGAATACCACAACCTTAGCTTTGTTCACGTATACTTTTAGGTCATGCTCTCACAGACTGTATGAAACTTCCTCAAAGCGGTTTGTAGCTCATCCGCACTGTCACTTAATAAGACTGTGTCATCTGCATACACCAGAAGTCGTACATTTACGTCTTCAACCATTACACTATTTGTATCGCTACATGCTTGTCTAACACATTTATTCATGTATAAATTGAACAACCACGGTGACATCACACAGCCTTGTCGCACTTCCTGCTCAATATTAAAGTATTCACTTACACCTCCTCTCACCTTTAGCACATGCCCGACTACGGTTGTGTACTGCCCTTATTCCATTTATTAGACCTTTATTTACGCCATATTCATTTAATATTTTCCACGGCTTCTCCCTATTCACTCTGTCGTAAGCTTTTTCCAGATCTACAAACGCACAGTACAGCTTCCTTTTTACCCTTTAACACTTTTCGATCACCTGCTGTAGAGCAACCATCTGATCCACCCTGCACATCCCAAATCTTAGTTTGTGTAGTTTCTCGTACTCTATCAATCAGTATTCTTCCAAATACTTTACCAGGCACGCTGAGCAAACTTATTCGTAGGTAGTTCTTACAATCACTCTTGTTCCCCTTACCCTTATACAGTGGTACAATAATTGCGCTCTTCCAATCCCTGGGAACGTTTCCAATCATAAGGCATACATTGAATAATTCACACAATCTTCGTATAATTTAGCATTTCACCAGTGATTTCACCTATGCCTGCTCCCTTGCCGTTTTTCAACCTTCCTATGGTTTTCTCTACCTCATTTATCCCTATATCCTTTTCAGTTTCATTCATCATTCCTTCTATATTCCCCTTATTTAACCCTTCAGTCTTACTTATCTCACTTCTGTACAGATTTCCGAAATATTCTTTCCAGCGTTTCCTCACTTCACAATCGTCCCATACTATTTTGCTGCTCATGTTCATCAATCCTGCAGCGTTCTGTTTTGGGCCAAGTTTTGTATTTTTGACCCATTTACAGAAGAGTTTTTTGTTTCCCTCGTTCCACAGCCATTACTTCCTCTTTACTTATTCTTACTGTCTCCGCTTCTTTGTTTCTTAATCTATACACCTCACACAATCTCTTTTTCTCAGTCTCATTTTTTGCAGCCATCATTGCCATGTACGCATCTGTTTTCTTACATACTGCCTTTTTTACCGACTCATTCCACCAAGCACATTTTTTCAGTCTACCTACGGTCGCTCTTCCACATATCCGCACGGCACAATTGACAACACAGTTTTTCAAGCTTATCCATGACCTTTCAACGTCGGTGTCTTTCATTTATTCGTTCCACACTTTCATTCACATTCAACTCTTTACTCACAGCATCTCCGCATTTTATTCTCGCACCATTATCTATTAGTTTGTCTGCCCTAATTCTGGACGTCCGCACTATGTTTGCTTTCCTTCTCCAGACCCACTTTTGCCCTAAACACACTCTAGATATAACCAAATAGGGGTCCGATCTACACTCCGATCCGCGCATTACTATTGTATTTTTCACCAGGTTTCTAAGCCGTTCATCATACACTATCAAGTCTATCATACTTTTGGATTCACCTTTTTGCTATGTATACATGTGCACATTTTTATGTTTAAACCACATATTGGATACAAACAGGCTTCTCTCCACACATATGTTCACTATTCTCATTGACTCATTTGTCTCCGAACTTTCCTAGAACGCGTTCGATATGTTTTCTCTGTACACCCATCCATCCGTTCATATTTCCCACTATCATCACTCTTTTGTTTGGCTTACATACGTTCAACACGTTTTCTACTTCATTCCACAAGTTCTCTCGCTCCTCGTCTCTTTCTCCATTTACCAGTGCATAGCATGCAATAAGAAAAATTTCTCGAAACTCCACTTTCATTGTAACCCACATTATCGGAGAAGATACTAATTCGTACTGTTTAACACATTTTCTCTCTTTCATTTACGATCACCCCAACTCCTTTTGCGCCATGCACTTCAGTCGCAAATCCTAACCATAGTGCTAGGTTGCCATCCTACATCTCCTTTGCGCTTGGTCTCCGATACACACAGAATATCAAGGTGTCTTTCGTACGTTACATTCGCAATTTAAAATTCTTTACCATGCATACCTCTAACATTCCACGTACCGACTCGTCATTCATTCCTTGCACAGTCAACAACGGGGCCTATCCGTTTCGACCTTGACCGCCCCTTGTAGCCAGGTCCATCCGAGGCAATTGTATTGCTCTCTTGAGTAATACCATAGCGAGCAGACCGGTTACTGGCCAAATCGTGCCCCGGGCGATGTAGCATTCCCTACTAACGGTACCGTCCTACTACCGGACAGTTATTTGTTTACTGCCTCGACATGTAAGGAAGGAAGAAGTAGAAGTATAGACAGATTCAATAAAGATATAAATAATATATGATATATTTACTGTATGAATGTCTCAATGTGCATTTAAACATATACATGTTTCACTTACATACCCTTTAATCACATCACGTCTCAACCAGATTGCTTCCTACACGATTCCTGGCTCGCTGTTATTTTATTTGCAACCAAATGCTTCAATTATTTTTAATTTAGCTTTCCGAGTTATAGTTAGCTTTTTGTTATTTAATTTAATATTTATTTATCAAATCTGTTTTACCCATTGTCGCGAACCGTTGACAACTTAACGTTTGCATCCTCTAAATTTCACTTTTATTCAATTTCAGTGTAACAATAAATAACAATAATGGCCCTGTTAGCTCTCCTGACATTAGTTGTTTACTTTTAGGGTTAACCAATTACAATTAAGATCAAGAAGGCAAAAGTTAGCTTAAATTTTGAATTTGCAGTTAAGGAAGAATATACTATAAGACAATATGCAACGCAATGTTATAATTAAACTTAAAATCACATATAACCAAATAAAAGTTGGATCAACCTTCAAATTTGGAAACAGAGAAAAAAAAATGTTTAAAAACTTACCACTTAATACGGATCTGCCCTGCATAGTCACATCCTTTGTATTTTTATATTTGTGTCAGTACGACTTTATGAGTTTCAACAACTATCCGACATGGGAATTTTAGAGGGACCATTTTTTGGTGCAAGTTCGATGCCATAGCAATCCTAAACATTATTTACTCGCCTTTTTTCTTTAAAGAGGCATTTTACACGTTACAAACCTCTACTGTTCAGATTATAATTATTTGTTATTAGTAATACTCAAACCGTTAAAAATCTGTTCAGTAACTTGCTACTTGTATGAATAAACTTGAAAAAACCACCTTAAAGTAACTGATATCCTCACTGACTTTATTTGAATTCTGAGTGCCTTAACAATAACATTTTATTTATGAAGATTAGTAACGATTACATATTTAAACTAATAAATTATAAAATTATGTCAAGATAGTTTGATTTACAGTTGAGTTAGACTCACCCCAAACCGAACAAATATTAAATTTCAATTTCGACCATAATCTAGTATCACTACTCGATATCTGAGATAAGTTGAATCATGGTTGTTGTTCAAATACTGCTTTCTCATATACCTGTACGTATAAAGAGAAAGCTATGTAATCGGTTTAAATTTTTAAAATTTTTTTGAAACAAACATTTTGTGTCTGTCTGTGCGCCTTTGAGTATTTGAGTGCGTGTGCGCGTGCGTGCGTGCGTATGTGGGTGTGTGTTTGAACCATTAAAGCTATCGATATGAAATTTGGTACAAAAATTCTTTGCCATAAAATCTAGGTCAAGTTCGTTAATGAGCAATATCCAGTCACCGGTGGAGCATTTTTAGGGGATCCGACTCACATTCAGGTATTGTGGGATTTTAAGTTGCTTATTACAAATTTTTGGGCAAAATTTGTCTACATGTATGAGAAAACGTTATGGCAGACAATTTGGCAGCGGTTTTGTAATTTAGATTTAAAGTAAATTATAACTAGATGAATATCATAGTATAGTAAAAGGCTAGCCCAGGCATATAATTAATACAATTTATTAACCTAATAGAATGCATACTGATCGCTTATTCAATTTGCTTTTTAAGACGAACCATTACAATATTAGCACTCATCGAGAAGCTTGATTACTTAACATATTTTCTTTTAACGAGGAAGTTACATTGCAAATTGGCGAACCAAACGTGGGGAAAAGAATTAATTAAACATTGAGTATCTTTTTTTATCGTTACAAATTGTTGTGCAACCCGAGGGGCTCGAATTGCTAAAACGAAATATTACAATGGCCGACTAAATTCCGTTTTAACACTTTACTAATAAAATGGGCATATTTCTGGTTTTTGGTAAATATCTTGGTAACGGTCCAGAAACTTAATACACTTGTAATTCCAAAAATATCTGTATGTAAATTCTGCATTAGATATTGAAATAATAATACAGGGTGATCCACTTGAAAACCTTAAAAAAACTGGTTTGAATGTTGTCATTTTTGGAACTAAATTTTGAACACCCTGTATAAAATAAGAAAAAACTGTTTAATGTCAAAGTAGCGCTAAACTTGTTGTATTCAAGTTCACACTATGTTGCTAGGGCAAAACAGATTTAAGACGGTTTCTTTAATAATTCTTTGCAGGTGTGCAAAACAATTAATTATTTATCGTTTTTAATGTATGGCTCCTAAACTACTAAAGCAAATTTAATAACATTTTGGGAATTAAGGAATAACACAAAAAAAGAAACAAGCAAAAAATATAGGGTATACCATTAAAAAAAAATATTTTGTTGTCATACTTTTTTGGGCCACCTTGTATATGCAAAAATATTTTCCAGGATACATCCATATGTACAGTATGGGTCCGAGTTCGAACGAAATTCCTAACTCCATTGGTATAGGAGCTATAGATGCCTGACTCACTATAAATACCCCATCTCAGAGCGATACTTACTTCTGACGGTTTTTAAATGTTGACCCACTTTATATTTAGTTTTGAAATTATACCTCACCTCAGTCGATACAAATTCTTTTAATTTATACATACAAGACATGACTTAGGAAAACTGGGGAAATGATAAGGGTATTTACTGTAGTAGGAAGGAATATTGTAAGCATGAGGTTTACAGGCGACATTATAGCATGTGAGGAAAGGGAAAACGGGTTATAGGAAATGTTGAAACATCTAGATGAGCTGAAAAGCGAGTACGGCCAAAAAATAAAAATATCAAAACTAAAGCAATGATAGTAGGAGAACACGAGCAAATTAAGGTTATACCGGATGTAGAGAGGTTAGGGAACGTTGAAATATATAAGTATTTAGGAACGGAACTAGTGCAAGGACGGAAATGTGAAAGAGAAATAAAGACGTGTATAGCAATGTCAAAGGATGCCTTCAATAGGATTGTTTGAGAAAAAGGCTGATGAGCTGCTTCGTTTGGAATGTCCCTCTGTACGAGTATAGGACCTGAATATTGTAAAAAAAGAGCAGGAAAGGATGGAAGCGTTTGAAATGTGGGTGAGGAGAAGGATGCTACACATCAAGTGATCAAGTGGTCAGATTGGGTAACGAATGAAAAGGATTTAAGCAAAATCGGATAACAGCGCAGGTTGTTAAAACTAATATTACAGAGAAAGGGTAAATGGTCGGGGCGTGTTATAAGGAGAAATTGATTAGTAAGAGGCGCGATGGAGGGGATTGTTAACGGACAAAGTGGAAATGGAATGGATAAGGGGGTGAGAAGAAGAGAGCTCAATAGAGGAGTAGTGGAGAAGATCAACTAACCACTAAGGACCTGCAGTAATGCAGAATACTCATGTCGCTGTTCTAACAGTTGTTTAATATACAGCACTATACGTTTATCCTCCATAATTTTCACATTTTCCCTGGAGACTTATAATAAAGTGGACATAGCGTTAAAGCGGGATGCCTCAGGTTCCCAATCAGAGCACACCACCGGAGACATGGGCGGGGACAAAGAATAAATCAGAAGTAATCAGAAAGTGAAAGTAGCCGTGTTCTTGATCATGACATCTGATGAATAGTAGTAGGGGGAAGCCGGCCATTTATACCATCATACTTAATGTTCTTTTTCCCTACTTATTATTTTCACCAATGCTACATTATAAACCTCTACACGTTTTTTTGACAATTTTGTCAGATTTTTCGATCATCAACTAGCTTTCTTATTTATTTAGATCAATAAAAAGTTTGTTCTTTTATGTGTTTAAACTTACAATAAAGTTATGAGTAAAAGTAGGAGTGACAACAGACAATAATAAATGTTTATCATAAACAACAGAGAGCTTGCGTTATACGTGATAATTCGTATACGGTTAACAAGCGTCGCGACGCTTTCTACTAGTTTCACTTTGAAAATCTCGCGTGATGGACGTAACTGAACGACGCAAGAAGTTAGTATTACGATCGCATTAAATATTTTTGAGAATTAATTTTGAACAATCAACATTTTTATTTTTTTCATGGTGCTTGTGCTTGTGGATTTGTATAGTTATGCTGTCCTAAGAAGAACTGACGAAAAAACTTTTGGTAAGTTTTTTTCATTTTCATAAAGTATATATTCGCGCAATTACAAGCATGCAACAGTGCAATAAAATTTTTCATAAAGTTACGTTTTCATTATAAAAATTTAATAAAGTGCAAATAGCACATTCGTTACAAATGCAATTATACTAATGGATCTCAATGTCTTTGAATAATTACTTAATTTATTTTTGCCTTTGTTTAGAAAATAAAATGTTTAAATTTTATTCCAGAAAATGTAACTGAAGTCTTCTGTCATTGTGCTTGAAAGTTCATTTTGTTATTTGAGATGTGCCAGTTACAATTTATGTTAAAAAGAGATTGCGCTTAATCTTGTCTGCAACTGTTCGCCCGGTGTCAATTTAAATATAAATGCAAAGACGAGCATTTCCGTCATATTGGAGTTATTATTTTGTATAAAAAAATTTGATACAAACTGCAATAAACTTGGCG